>OMNW01024997.1:21861-33631 GCA_900303245.1 Selene dorsalis
CCCACACACACACACACCCCCCGTGTCTCTCTCTCATTCTCCACCAATGCTCTCCCTCTCTCTCTCTCTGTTTTGCTTCATCCCTCTCTCTCCGAGGCACAGCAGTGGAACATGGAGCACAATGCTAATCAGCCTCTCCCGCTGTATGTACACCTCCCTCCCTTTCTCACACGCACACGCGCACGCACACGCGCACGCGCACACACACACAGGAGATAGAAAACCCCGTCTAACGAGTGTCAGGAGTCGTAAAAACGAACCCAAACCTCACCTCGCCTTTTATCTGCCTCACTTTCTCCCGTCCTCTCCCTCAGTCCCTTCCTCTCTCTCTCTCTTTTTATTCCTTTTATGTCAGTATCAGCTCCCAAATGAGGCAATCAACAGCCATGGAAGTTGAATACTGGAATTTTTCCTTGGGGCATATCCCTAATACTTCACAGCCATCTGTCATATAGACTGTGGTATAACCATTTCCAAGTTGAACAACAACAGTGTCATTTGAGTGATAAGGTGTGATGTATTGGCGTGGTAGTGGCCATCAAATGGAAATCCAATTCTGACAAGCTGAGTCACTAAATCAAATATGGTTGCATTTGCACTGACAGTGGATATTACAGGAAATGATGTTGTATATTATGCGCAGCCCTGGTGAGTGTTTTGTGATATTTTCCTATTTTACTAGAATGATTTTGAGCATTTACAAATGTATACACCATCTTCTCCAGCCAATTATTCTCCTGCCAACTTGTCAATTAGGATACTGCTGTTTATCCTGTTAAAAACCTGAGGCATCCTCTTAAAAAAAACCTAAGCACCGTCTGAAAACAAGCTCCTGAAAACTGAGGGTTTTCTGAAAGATCCCAATGTTCACTGAAACCTTCATTAGTATGCCTCTGATGCAGATAAAGTACATTATTGAGAGCTTAATCCTTTGTCTTTTATTGTAAATTACTGGCTCTGCCTTGTGAAATTGTGTATGATGGGTGGTTTAGCAGGTTGAAGTCAGTCGTGTTTGCTGTTTTCACTCAGCCAACCGCTGCAAACTGCTTCAATATCACCGCCATCATTATTGTCTGAGCTGAAAAACAAACAAATTACATTTCCATAACAGATTTTACTTCCCTGGCATGAATTTCAGCCAATATCAATGCATCTGTGATTATCCGCTCTGCCTGCACATCTCGTAAAAAATCCCGATTTGTTCACGACCTTCTGTTTGTTCAGTGTTACGGCGAAACAGAACACCTGCTGTTCGAGCTGAGAGCAAACACAGGGTTCACGCACGGGGTTCAACTAAATCATTCCGACATTCAACGAGAAGGTCTTTCGCTTTGAAGTCCCGACATCGCCATGCCAACCGCTGCTGCAAAGGTGGGTCACGCTGCTCTGACATGTCAGTGCTTTGATTTTCAGAAAAAGTTCCACTTGACTTCTGGAGTGGTTTCGTCATTCACCTGCAGCTGGATCACAGGCACCGTGGCCTCCTCGTTCACAGTCTCACATCTTCGCCCATCAAAGTAATGATTGCCACACATTTATTTCACTGTAGCTGACAAAAGGATCCAATCAATCTGACATAAACCACTTTTGGGGCAGTGTTTGTGATTGAATTACTTCAGAGTTTCAAGAAGTCACTCTAATTTGGTTTAGTGTCCCTGAGTCCCAAAGTCCCCTCTCACTTCACTGTTTATATTTTGAAGCTAAATGTATTTCACAGCTAAGATTCAAACACCATCAGGGAGAAACAAACTATGATCAGGGAACAACAGACTCCTAAAGACATCCTTGAAGTGAGAACTTGGAGATCAATCTCTTGATACACTCATCCTTGTACCGGCTGCATAATGTGGTGAACGACATCTAAAAGGTCTGAAGAATAAAACTGGGTTTGTTTTACACTGGTATTTTTAAGGTTATGTTTTAGCTCAGCGATCGTATTAGGACGTCACCAAAAATTGACTGCATCCATTTAAGTGTGAAAAGTGATGAAGAGGATGTCTCTTGTGCACACACTACTCTTCATGATTAAAGGACAAGAAGAAGACGCCAAGCCACTGCAGACCGATTTGAAAATATTAATCAATACCTTTGATGACCATCACCATTAGACATCAATAAATCTGCCTGGAGACCAAACAATAAAGATGCCCTGTATACACTAAGTGCCTGAGAATCATCAAAGTTTCTTCAATATCATCCACGGGCACAAAACAGGAAGTGCTAATATCTAATTTGGTGTGATGTCACATGTTGCCAGCTTGTCACAATATGAGCTAAAAAATGAGGTCCCAGGGGTGAAGCCTGCTGCGAGACACAAATGAGGGGAATGAGTCAAACTAGTGTCAGTTCAGTACATCTCGCTGTTACTTGACACTGACACTGATGGAAATTGCTGGTAAATGTCAATCTGACACCGGATGCGGTGGTAATTGTAAATCCAGATTAAAATGCTGCGGCAGAAACGTGACCGACTCGAAACGGCTTGAACGTAAACTGGCCGCGCGGCAAACGCCTTTTATTTCATGACATTAAAAGAGGCGCCTGCGGTCTGAGGGTTTTTGTCCTCAGAGAGTGTGACATGGGATTCACAAACACCGACGTAGGACATAAAAGTGCAGTGTGTGTGTGTGTGTGTGTGTGTGTGTGTGTCCTGCAGCAGTTGTGTTGCATCTTGTCACCAGATTCTGTATGACACAACTAATTAGGCTCTCAGCGTCAGAGATGCTTTACCCACCCACACACACACACACAAAAAAACACACACACACACAGCCTGACTCGGAGGGTATCACATCGTCAAGACAGGAAACACCCTGGGTGCCGTGACAACCTAAGGAGCACCATGGGACCAGCATGCAGTGCATCACCACAGGCAACAAGCACCACAGGACTGTGGTCGAGTTCTCTCCTAAATCTCGTCATCATCCCCCCTCTCTCTCTTTCTTTAACTCTTTCCCTTTCTCTCTCTCTCCTTTTCTCTGTCTCCGATATGTGCGTCTCTCACTGTGTAATCATATCCTTTACACCATAGGCTCCCGATCTAATCTCATGCATCGGTACTCTTTAATTAAACTGATTTGCAGACACTCTCTCCTCCAGTCTGTCCTCAATTCATTCATGCCCCCATACCAAAACACACACACACACGCATATATATATATACTCATGCAGTACATCCTCATTCCCCTATGTTCCCATTGGCAGCTCTGCAATCAACCGAAATGCCACGCAGTTCACAAAATGTTACTCCTAATTATTTCCCGATCTCATTGAAGCAGCTGCTCCCCATCCAGTACAATCGCTCTTTGATTGGCGACACCAAACTGCGACAAGTCGACAACAAACAGCCGACCGGAGTGTCCTGAAATGACACCTCGGGGCGGGTGGAGGAGTCAAATTGTCACCCGGCCGTTGTTTATGCAGTTCAATTGTCAGCTGAAATTGAAACGGAGCGAGTTGGGGTTATCCTCCCATGCAGCGTGTTGCATTTTTAAAAACCTGCAGCAGCTAATCATAGCAAACGAGAGAAAACACACACACACACACAGACACACGGCTTGTACAGTAGCTCCTGTGCCTCCGAGTCTAATTTTTTTGCACAGAGATAATGGAAAAAGTGGAGCTACAGTACGCTCCTTTTCCTGCTCTCCCTCTCTTCATAATTTCCCTCTTTGTTCGGCGGCTTATCTACCTCCTTCTCTTTCTCTCACCGTTCTCGCCCCAGTTCTGAGGGATTCAATTTCCCTCCTGTTAATAAACTGCACTGTAATTATACAAGCTGCTTTATTGAACAGGACGGGGATAATTCCCTTTATGCATACAGAGACGGGCCTCCCCTTAAAACCCATCGGGGCAGCCCCATCATCTCCAGCCGGCGCGGTGATCTCCTCCTACATCTGTCCATCTGTTCATCTGTCGCCTCTCTTCTCCCAGTCGTCCCTTAAGTACCTTTCTTCTTCCTTTTCTGTCGGCGGGTCAGTTTGTCTGGCTTGCTGCTAGTGATTCATTTATTACTGTCATGTATCTCCATTACACTGCAGCGGGGCAGGGAGGGAATAGAACCCTGTGATGAAAAAAATAACAATAATAACCCGCTTGAATTGGGTTTAGAGAAGTCTGTTGCATTATCCAAGAGGATGAAAGTACTGGAGAACTGAAAGACTATTGAAGATTATTTGTGTGGGTGATTTCCTGAGAAATTCAGGTACAGAACAAGATTCAGCCAGGGATCAAATTAAATTCTGCCTCGAGGATGCGGCACTTCACTGTATACACACACATATTGTACTGGAAATGATGCGTGTCTTTGTAAAATTTGGGTTTGAATCACACACAAAGACAAACAAAACTAAACAAATGAAAATCAATCATGCATGCGCGCACTCACTCTGTTGCTTCTATCGTGATGTGGAATATGACAATCAGCCGCAGCCATCATCAGCATTCTTCTATAGACTTTGTGTGTCTGCTGGATGATGCAGATAGACACAGTGTGTGTATGAGTGTTCTCCTAATGGCCCCTCATACTGGCATTTTTGCCATAATGACCATAAAATCCCATTTAACATCTGGGTGGGGCCCT
Organism: Selene dorsalis; assembly: GCA_900303245.1. Lineage (NCBI taxonomy): Eukaryota > Metazoa > Chordata > Actinopteri > Carangiformes > Carangidae > Selene > Selene dorsalis. The sequence continues at coordinate 26,444 of OMNW01024997.1, forward strand.
TAATGATGTGTCCTGTCTGTAGCATCTACCAAGCCCAGTGCATGTGGGGCTGGGGCATCTGTAAATGACAGGATCTAACTATAGCCTATGTGTGAGGTGTTTAGGGGACATCTGTAAATTTTGTCATCTATAATATTGTGCATGCAAGATGTTTAGTGGACATCTGTGCTTTGTATTATCCACTGGTGGTCTGCGTGAGGTGTTTAGGGGCATCTGTAAGTTGTAAAGTCTGTCAATACTCTGCTTGTGGGGCAGGTCTTCAATGTGCCTCTTTGTCTGGAAGCTCAAACAGTCTAGAAGCTCCAAAGCATTTTACTGTACAAAGAAGAGTTTAGAGTGTTTCGTGCATTCTAACTTACTCAGGACATCAGGACAGACTTATGTCTTAGAGACACACCTTAGAGACTAAGGAGGAACCCTGTCAAGTACATAGCTGTTGAAGAAAAAGAAAAGGAATAGTAAACTAGTAGATACTGTAATAATCACTGGCTACACGAGTGGCTTTCATATTGGTTCAAATATATGAAATATAATTTCCAAGGATGATATTTGTAAAAAAAGAAGAGGAAAGACTGCAGGGATGAGGACTATCTCATCTCCCTGATGAAGGAAACTTCCCATGAGATGATCTTCAAAGTCTTTTTCCATAACAAATGTTAAAAAGTACGGGGTCATCTTAATATCACAGTAGTCTGGTATGCTAATGTAGTACGCTAATTAGAGATAATTGGGATGAATTGTGCACTGATTAGGGCAAACAAAATAGTAATGGTTGTGTAACAGTAATGGGGCTAAGACAACATTAGAGAAAACGTTATTGGATCATTGAAGTCAAAAAGGGTTAACTGCTGGAGATGAACAATGAGCTTGGTGCGTTTACTGGCAACGTTACGCTCTCATGCTCCATGTGGAAAATTTGGGCTGTTGGTAGCGCTAGAGGAAAGGTCAGAGAGATTAAGATTGATTCTCTGCAGATAGTGAATATCTACAGCAAATTTCATGGCAATCTGCCCGGCGGTGGAAACACTGTATCACTGTACCACTGGACCGAACACGGCCCAACAGATGGACCAACTCACCAGATCTTAGAGTCCAGTACCAGATTATTTAGGTAACACTTGCTCTTTCATAAAATATCTGTAGAAGTTAATTGTGTTTAAAAAGTGATGATAGCCAAAGGTTTTACCTTTCTGTCAAACATAAATAATATTTAATGTAATGTAATACTGGACATCTTACAAATCACACTCAAAGGTGTTTTAGTATTAGCATTAGTAGTAGTATTAAAGAACTCAGGTTACAAGAGAACAAAGGTGTACAGTAAATATATCTACATAACTAAAAAAACCACTGAATGTACCATAACTACTTTCAGATAATTGATTATTTAACATGATACTTGGTGAATTTCTCTTGCCCTCCTCCCTCTCCAAAGGGAGGTCAGGGGTGAAGGTCAGACTCAGAGAACATGTCTGGCAGGAGCAGCGTGCCTGTGCCTTTCTGAAACACACTCAAGGTCACCTTGGAGAGCGGATGCCTCCCAGCTGGGCGGCTTAATGGGAGCTTACTTAAGATCATCATCCAAAATCCTCAAGAGCCAGAGATCCCTTAGTGAACAACTCAGTTGCTGTTTAAGGGGGAGTATGCAAAAAATCTGGCAAACACCTCAAAGATCCACACCAACATGTAAAGCCATAATGACTATCGTCAGGCCAATCATTACTGTCATGCAACAGGGAGGCAAAGCAGGACTAATTGCTTCCTTCTAAGGCCCCATGAGATTTACTGTGTACATAAATGATGGCGTCTGGAGGGGGGTGGGGTTAGAGAGGCAGGTTTTCAATAAGGTGATCATTTCCCATTTCACTACACTCCCTTATTTTCTCTTCGGAGGGAGGGTGGGGAAAGCTGGACATGGAGGTGGTGGTGGAGGGCCATCCTGTCCACATCTAATTGCAGCGGGTGTGGGAGTAGGGTTTATCTTACAGTTACAGTTAAGTCAAAGCCCCTCCAGGCAGCATGAGGGCTGAGAGCAGGGAGACTGAGAAACGTGGAAATGGAAATGCTCCAATTTAAGGTGATTGAAAACTGTGATGTAATGTCAAAATTCACCTCGCACATACTGCGATTCAATATTACTTGTTACGTTAAGTACTTTACAAGGTAAGACTTTCTTATTGAAAGAAACCCAACATTTCTCACAGAGTAGCACTTGGGAAAAGAGATTTATTCTCTTAACAGGAAGAAACCTCCAACAGAACCAGGCTGAGGATGGGCGGCTGTCCGTCTCCACTGGTTGTCCCTTCTATACAGTGTATAAATGCATTTACACTGATGAATTTGGCAAAATGCACCGTGAGCACCCACTGGTGCTCTAAAATTGTCAAAAGGCTTTGTGGTAGAAGAGCAACAAATTTTCTAACTTGTCAAAATGGTGGCAGAGGTTGGAGGACACTTCACAAAACAGCTGGCAGAAGTTGGAATGAAGACGATAACCCGTCACAATTCATGTCCAAAAACCCAGAATGTCTTCTTTTTATGTCCACAACTTTTTTTTTCACTCATTCAGATGAGATCACATGCAAGACTTGCATTAAAAGGATCAAGACATACATGTTGGCTGTCTTTCAATGGTAGCGACACTACATGAACTGAAGCAAATGAATATTGAAAGAAGATAAAATTGTTCTTTCCTTTCAAAAAATGCTAAGATTCCAGGGACAAATGGTTTATAGTGACAGAACCTCACAGGAAGAAGCTGATTTGGTTGCTTGTTTGGAAAATGTCTATGTGCTCCTGTTTCATGCCTCACTGGATCTGTTCTTTACCATGATGCTACAGTGTCGTGAAACCTGACATATGAAGGTATGTATAAGGATGTATGAAAGTAGATTTCCTTCTACATGTCCAAACCCATCACTTATATTGAGTTAAATAGTGCTGTGTCACCATATACTAAATCCTAAATGCAGTAAAATACATGTGGACTGAGATCTTTACTTCTTAGATCCTGAAGGACAGTCCTTCTCTGGATGATATCATACTCGGATAATTCAGGAAAAACTGGAACACACACACACACAGAGTGAGTCAGTTCTCAAAGCAATCGTCTCAGTGCCTCTACAACCATTACGATATGCTGTAAGGGCTAATCTGACAAACAGGTGAATGTGTGACTCTTAGGATAGATTGCCAAGAAACATTTAGCACGTATATCCATTTGAGTCTGGCAGGGTTCTACAGGCGACGAGAAGTCCTTCTGCTTTTTGGCGAGATTGCAGTGCCACAGGAAAAAAGCCCGTTTGGATGTATATATTCAGACAAACATTGTGTGAGTCCACAAAGTCGTTGTCAGTGGACAACCTCCAGGCTGTACATCATGTTGACATTACAGATTACAGTCTGGCTGCTGTAGCTTCAGGCCTGCACACAGCAGTTGCTCCAGTGTCCAAGGCTATGAGTATAACCTGTGATTGTTCTTAAATTGAACGCCAGTCTCTTTTACATTGTATCCACTTCACAAAACATAATGTCACTGTGATATCCATTTTTATCTTTGTCTCGTGCGAGTCTCTGAACTGCTTTCAAGGCATTTTAGTCCAGGAGGGCTGGAGGTAATTTTCTCTGTAAAACATTATGTTTCAAGGAAGCTATTGGCTGAAAAGCAGAGGATGCGACAGCACGAGTTCCAGATCATCTGCGCACGTGTCACGAGTCCAGTAACACAGTTAGGATCAGGGATTCTCCAAGTTTCTTTGTTAGCGCCCAGCCTTTTCCCCGGGTGACTCTCTGCACGCAAACCTCGGCCCTGGCTCTTCCCTCGCTGAACTTCCCATCGTGTTATAATATAAGCTGCGATCCACATACATCTCATCTTCCTACGTCACGTCCCTCTCTGACATAAGCACTCCCCACCTCCCCGACTTACAGTAATCTAACATTTATACTTCCGCTGAAAGCCACACACAACACAACAGGACCCTGAGGGTGTGTGGTTGTGTGACTGAGCTACTTAATATTTGAAGCTGATGCGTCTGAGGCTCCAGTGTTCACTTTACCTTGACATGTGGTGGGAGGACGTGTGCTCTGAAGTACATGTAGAAGTTCCGCCCATATACTGCTGTGTAATAGATGACATAAATTTCATGTGAATAGACTTCACGTGTCAGAAATGAGACAAGCTGATTCTTTTTTCACTCAAGTGTAAGTGTTGAGACGAATAATAAGTTTAAGCTTTATTCTTCGGCCGTCATCACTGGATTTTCTCCCTCAACTGCCCTACAGTCACATCAGTGTTATTTTGGCCTACTGAGGAGATCTGATAGGATAATGATCACAGCTTTAGTTTCCAAATTACTACCTGTCCATGGGAATTGATGCGAGACACAGCTACAGGTTTCTGCAAAAATATTAAAATAAATAGATTAAGCTCAATTAACCTATGACCTCAAAGGCAGATGACACCAATTACTATGTTTTACCACAGGACGTTCTCAACATTGTGGACATGTCGAGTAGCATTTCTATTTCCAAGATGAATAATGCAGAATAAGAGTGAGCCAGAAACTCTACAAAGATGTATGTCACTTAGAGCTTATCTATCTTATGAAGCTTGTAACTTTGTTGCTTATGTAACTTAGAGCCGACAGATTTTTAGAACATAAGTGAAATCAAATGAGACGGATCCCAACAGGCAGGCAAACTCAGAGACAAGGAAACAGATCAACGACAAACTATTTTAATAAAATAATAAATGAAGAAGATCAAAGAGGAGATGGTCACATTACCTTAGACTGTATAAATGAACCAAGCTTATCCTTGTGTATTGCAGTAGTTTACAGGAGCAGGGCTCCCAAACTGAAAGAGACACAGATCTCACTCGGTCTCAGAGGCATCGCCTTGTAACAGCGGGTCACTCAGTGTAACTCTGGTCTGTTCTGTGTCATTTTGCATGTCTGTGTTTGTTTTTCTCTTCACTTGTAGTTGTCTGGTTGACGTTATAACGTTTACAGTTATAATGCGAAATGAGCTAGCTGGAGAAGACATTTCACATCAAATCAAATTGTCTAAATATGATCTTTCTACATTTGCTTCAAATTACATAAGGAAATAATGAAATATAACCTATTTCTATTAGTTTATTAACAACTATTGCATCATCGTGGTTGCTTTGAGATTAGTATTTGCACATTCTAGAATTTAAATCCATCCTTATATGAAAAACTTGACTGTATATTTTAAGCAATTAATACATAATGCATATACGCAAATGTGTTAGCATGTCTGTGTGAACGTGCCAGAGTGTGAGAGAGAGTGTGTGTGTGTGTGTGTGCGTACGCATTGGCTAATGCAGAGATACTGTCATTGAGGGTACAAGGGCATCGCTAAAAGCCCTCTTTATGCAAATGGAGGGAAACGGAGATGACAGTGTGTATGTGTCACAGGCAGGACATATCTCATAATGATAACTTATCTCAGGCAGCAGATACGCCCGATATGGAATATGAGAGACACACAAAGTGAGTGTGCCTCCCCTTCTCTCCGCTTCACACACACACACGCATGCACACACTTGCACAATCTCTCTTCCTCTCCATCTCTCTGTTACATGGAGTGCTCATTAACAAATTTATTAATGGCCTCTTAATTATGTCTGCTTATCTTCTTCTAAAGCCCAGGCACTGCCCCCAGACTCCAATCTCAGTTTAGCTGCACACACACACACACACACACTCAGCACCAACGTTCACACACAGCAGTGTATATGTTTACTAAAACCTTTTTCACACACCCCCCGTCTACATAACTTATGTGTATGTCTTCTCCTAAGTGCTGAAATCTTCATTACAAACACGCGCGCACACACACTGAATTACTGACTTTCAGACTAAGCGATCTGATGAAGGCTCCTGTGAGAGCTATGAATTGACTTAAGCCTCTTTCATTCTTTCTCTCCTCCTCCTCCTCATCCCCCTTTCCTGATATAATTGAGCATTGCAGGTAGCTTCATTTTTCCCATGTCTGCGTTTATCTCCTCCATTCTCCCTCCATCTTTTATCACTCCCTTCTCTCCCTCTATCGGTCCATCTCTCCGTGCTACCCCTCACCCTCTTACCTCCCTCCTTGCTTCCACCCACGCACCTTCTCCCGACTATACCTCTCTATCACGCCATCTCTTCCTCGCCATTTTAGAGCTGCTTTTACTTCTTGATTCCTCTTCCCTATCTGTCCATCTCTCTCTGGCTCTCTAAGATATTTGTGCGCCCCTCCTTCGCCTTCTCACACCCGTATCTCTCCACGCACTCCCTTTCTTCAGCTCCTGCAACACACACAGCTCCGGTTTTCAATCAAAAAGACAGTGCAACATTGAAAATTAAACCTTTCTGTCTGCAATTTTACAAAAAACATTGGTCTCATATCTAATTCCTATTCCTGTAAATGAATATGTGAAGTCAATTATGTTGAACAAGATTGGGTTTCTAAAAATGTTAGAAATGTAAATGTTGTTTTTTCTTTACTGGCAACTGACGTTACAATATTCTTAGGATGCAGGGTTTATGAAATTGAAAATTGCTCACTGTTCACACAATGTAAGTCTCTGTGCGCACACACACACACGAATACTCGCACATCATAAACAGATCAGTATGACCACACACTTGCTCACTTTCTGATTTCTGCCATTCTGCAATCTGGCTCAGATGACTAATGGCTGTCATTTAAATGAAAATGGTGCAAATATCACACCCTCCCTTTTAACAGCGTGTGTAGCTTTCTGTACTGTGTGATGACTGTGTGATCAAAAGCCCAGACAGTGCGGTACCAGGCGGTTTTGGGGGGAACCCACTCTCTGCTGCTGCTGCTGCTGCTGCTGCTGCTGCTGCTGCTGCTGCTGCTGCTGCTGCTGCTGCTGCTGGTTGTGCTTCTGTATCTCCAAACCCAAATAGAGATGTCCTGATATCACAGCGGTTCACAGTTAAAGCCCTCCAAAACTCCCTGGTCCAACGAGAGCTGACAAGAAGTCAATACTCTCCACAGGCTCCCACTTTGTGCGAGAGACACCTGCAAACCCAGACATGGCAAGCTGCACCTGAAATATACTCGTGTGTCCAATCCATGCTCAGTGAAGTGACATGTACAGAGCCGGAGATACAGGAAAACACCCCCCCCCCCCCCCAACACCCACAC
>OMNW01025000.1:0-13474 GCA_900303245.1 Selene dorsalis
TCTGCCCAGCCCACTGATGAGAGAAGACCTAAAGGTAAGAACAACCAACCTGTGAAACTAGAGAACACTTTCTGTTGAGTTTCCTTTCACGACATTACACCTTATCTTTGGGGATTTGATGGAATCACCCTCTCCTCCTCCTCCTCCTTCTGCTAACACACAACTTTTCAATTGGTCCACTGTCACTTTTGGTACAAAGTTTTAGTTTCATGGCACAGGAAATCCAGGTGACAGGAAAAATGACAGAGAGGCTGAAGAAGGGGGAAAAAAAGCTCTCAGTGTTTTTGCTGTCGTAAACTGTGCTACCTGATCCATCCGAGGCCCTGGGGCTCGGAAGTGTAAATCTGCCTGGCTGTGTGCCAGCTGTAAAGGATGGAGTTGGGGGGGCGGGTGTTGCATGGGATTTTTCATTGATGCTTTACAAAGAGAAGCCAATGCAATAAATCAGCTCATGTCAGTTTGAAGTTCCAGCAAAATATTTCTGCCGAAGTTGAAATGTGATTGGTCTAATTGACTAATAGATTCTGTATTTTCACAAATGACTTGCAATGGAGTTTTCTTAAGACAAATTAAAAGGAAAAGTCTTTTTGAAGATGTGTGTAGATTGATGAAAGATGAAGTGGATTGTTGTCCCAGAGGCGTTGAGCACAAAAGTCACCTTGTTTCCAAGTCGGTGGCCCAGGGAGAAGCAGAGCCTGTCAGGGCTTGTAGTTCAGATGACACCGTGCAGGAAGGAGCTCTCAGGTTCAATTACAAGATACATGGATGAAGAATAGATAAGAGGAATATCCTTTTTCCAAATATCTGGTCAAACTGAAAGAATGAGGCATAAAAAATGTGTAACTCGGTACAGCTTTTAAGAGCAAAGTCGTTCAGTAAAGTAGATTCAGTTCTGCCCTTAATTAAAGTGTTAAAGTGTTTATTGATTTTAATGGTCTCAGTGTAGTGTTGGTTTGATTGAAAGGACGTGATCAAAAATGAAAAGGGAGACAGAGACATCAGACAAACAGCCAGCACCTCCTGTCAGTTGAAAGAGTTAAAAGAGACTCAACCAGCTCCTTAAAGATGACTCCAGCTCAGAAAAGGTCACAAAGGTCAGGTGGACCCACAATCCACTGTGACAGGGTCGATTTCACCCGTTCCTCACTTTGGAGGAAGATGATGCAGAGAGTGAGTTTCAGATGTGATGAAGCAAAACGTTTGAGTCTTTTCTCTAGTTTTATCAAAGAAAGATTTGATTAATCTTGCTAATCTGATAATGAGAGAAAATAAATCACACTGCCCCCCCAATATAATTATACATCTACTAACATTACAAACCACATGCAGCTGCTAAATGTAGGGATCTGACTTTGTCCAATGTTTTTTTTTTCCCGCCCCCCTGGAGAAACTTATTTTGAGCCCTGTTTTCCCCCACATCATTACAGATTATATAAAAGTCTGAGTGTAGCTTTTGTCCGTACGTTGACGCTGTGATTTCAGCTGCTCCTCATCCCCACAGAGCCGAATATAACACAGCACATTTACACGAGTGTACAAGGACACATGGCGACTTAAAAATCTTGGCTGGATGAATCCTGTTTTTTTCCTTTGAACCAGATTTGAATTGAAATCACAAATGGCTCCCTGTCATTTATCATTGACCGGGAGCCATTTGCAACAGTGTGGAGATCAGACTGTGCCAGGGAATGCCATCTTTTTTTGCTTTGGTCTCTGCACAGATTAACTAGGTTGGCATTTTCTTTTCTTTTTTTTTTATTTGTCGGGAGTGCATCTGCTGGTCAGACACAGTGTCCAGGCCAGAGCCGCCTGTGGACAGAGTTGGACCAGTAGTTAGCGGCTTTTTCAAAGTTAAAGTTCAAAGCTGATTCATGTGCCGAAATAAAAACATCCTTAAGTAACAAAGCTGTTCTATTATGAATCATACATTATCTATTTTTACACCAGTATCCATAACTCACAGGAAGAGCTATAAATCATGTGTTAATGCAAACTGGTCTGAGGGAGGCCAATCAGGAACAAGACTTCTCTGTAATTGAACTGTTATGGAAGGAGGCTGCATATTATTGGACAAGTTCCTGGACCAGGGCATGAAGGCCTCCTCATTGTCCCAACTAGTCTCCATAGAGGACTCTGCTGTCAGGACTCTGCTGACTGGCTGGCTGGCTGGCTGGCTCGCAGCAGCTGAGCGGTTTGTTTGTGTTGTGTTGTGTTTTGTTTGCCCCCTCGCCTCTGGGTGACAATTCACACTCTGCCGCAAGTTCAACTCCAGGGCACTGTCCCTGTCTCTGGAAGTTCATTAGCATGGCTGCAACTCTGTGTGTGTGTGTTCATCTATTTAATTTACTGCTGACCACTGGTGTTCAGGTTTGCTCCATTAGAGACAAATGTGTGGCCTCCTGTGATAACACTCATATTGTGAACTGGACTGATGAGGAGTGGCCATCAAGACCTTTGCATCAATCTGTTTTCCTTTCAGCTGCTTTTGACCAATTGCCATTTCAGATTTTTCCGCTAACGAGGTTGCAACTGCGCATTTGTTCCTGAAAGCATTACCTCTACGTGTACTCTGGGCGATTTGGGAAAGAAGGCAGCACTTCACTCCGACAAGGGAACAGATTGCCTTTTCACTAAGCGCTTGCAGGAAGCAATCAAACAGAAAATTGCCCTGGAAAATTGCTTGTTCTGAGTGACTGAGCAGTGAGCGAGGTCCCTAGCCAGGGCGCACATATGCTTCAACAAGTGAGTGGGCGAGCACATAAATGGGCGAGTGACCCACTGAATGGATGGCACTGTTGCTGATGGTGACACGATAGTAGTCGGGTTATCAGGGCACTCTATCACTGGTTCCTGGTAGCATTAAATGACTACGGCTGTTCAGGAACACGGTGTTCTCTTGCCAGACCTTTCAGAGGTAAACTGAAACCTCCAGTATGTGTTTTAACATTTTTTTTTATCTTGTTCAGTCTGGGTGTTTTCAGACCAAGGAGGTTTGAAAGGGTTTATTAATACCCTAAACGCCTCTATTATGGGGAAAAAAAAACTGCACTATGATATGTGACATTTGGTTCTGTCACACAAGGTGTTGTAGCTTTTTAGAAGTTGTTAAGTTTATAAGTTTGGTTTTTCTATATTTACCCCTTCCAGATCTACGGGTCTCCAGGCCTCTGATCGTGCCAGGTTACCCAGAAAACACCACAGCGGTGGTGGGAAGTCAGACGAAACTGGTGTGTAAGGTCCACAGGCCGGCGTCCACCAAGGTGCAATGGCTGAAGACGGAGGTCAGCGCTCAGGGACCTATTCGCCTCAGAGCTCTGACGGTGAGAGACATGACATAAAGCAAAAGATGAAATGAACAAAAGTGCAATTAGGTTTTTCACACCGCTCTGCTCAGACTGGGTTCTTAAAATGACCTCTTCTCTGTGCAGGCCCTGCAGAGCAACGCATCCAAGATGAACACCTTGTATCTGTCCAACATCACCATGGAGGACGCCGGCGAGTACATCTGCATGGCCGAGAGCTCCCACGGAGGACACTCAGTGCAGGCCATGCAGTCGGCGTGGCTGGACGTTCTTCCTGGTGAGACACACACACACACACACGTCCTAGCAGTGTTTAACCTCCCCTATGGTAACATCTTGAACTGCATGTGACTCTCAACCCTCTACAATGTGATTGATTACACTGTTTTATAACGTCAACGTCTTCCTTGTGTAGGCACCATCATTTCCCAGACTGTGGACCTGTCTGCTGCTGAGATCCCTGCAGGTAATTTCATTCTCCTTCTGAAAATGTTGACAGTCAAAAGCTTATCTATTACACCCCCTGTGAGCATTTGAGTGCATGTTAATTTAATCCATTTAGGTGTCTGTAATGTAAAAAGATAAGTTTGTATTGTAACACCCCTGAAAACAGAGGTCAGAGTGTTGGAGGTGCTATCAGGACCATCTGTGTGGGCTCAAACATCGGTCTCCTCCTCACTTAGATCTCCAGTGAACCTTCACCGCCCCTCAGATTTAGTCTCCGTCCACTGTCACGCTGCAACATGTTCATTAGCTTCAGTTTCTCGTCCTTCTTGTTTCTTTGTTTTCTTTTTTTTGAGTGAGTGAAGAAGGGAGGGAGTTTGCAGTGTTAGCTATATCGCTCTCAGTCCCACAATAATCCACAGAGGAACAAAAAAGATGAAGAGGAGGGGGTGTGTGTGGAGGAGGGCTGGGATCGGTTAGGCCTCCAGGTCTCCATGGTGATTTCATTGTGTGTGTGCGTGTGGGGATGAGAGATAATGGGGTCGAGGAGGTGAAGGTCACAGCAGAGGGGATGGCTACTTGCTTTAGAGAGGAGAAGAAGAAAAGACCCACTGACTGGTCCTCTCTGTAAAAGAGAAGAAGAAGAAGAAGAAATAAAAAAAAACTTGATTGTTTGGTTTCCACAGATGTTCTCGAGGACCTGAGTGAGGACACCACCGAGCATCTTCTGCTGGAGCCTGGTAACGTGCTGAAACTGCGCTGTGACATGAGCACCCGCCCCGGCATGGCGGTGAACTGGTACAAGGAGGGATCCCGGGTTCTGCCCACGCCACGGATCCAGATCCGCAGCGTCATCATGGAGATCACAGACGTGACATACGAGGACTCGGGTGTTTATGTTTGCGTTCTCAGAGGAACCAAAGAACCTGTGAGAAACTTCACCATCACTGTAACAGGTAAAGACACTAACACTGTTCTTAGTGAGCTCAGGACATAATTATATATTTGCAATAACTATCAATAGTCTAAACATTTCATTGAACATAGATAGATAAATCTGGATATTTACTTCTGTCTTCAATGTTTTTCTTCTTACCTGTCCAGACTCACTGGGGTCGGGAGATGACGACGAGGACAACGGCCTGGAGGACTCGTCGGCTGAGATCGAAAACGACCAGGTTTACTTCTCCAGAGGTGCGTTGGTTGTATGGTTTGTTTGCTCACTCACTAAAACTCAGGTCTCCAGGCCTCCTCAGGGCTTTTCTGACTGAAGTCTTTGTCCATTCAGGTCCCTACTGGACCCACACCCAGCGCATGGAGAAGAAGCTGTACGCTGTTCCTGCAGGCAACACAGTGAAGTTTCGCTGTGCAGCCATGGGCAGCCCCATGCCCACCATCCGCTGGCTCAAAAATGGACGTGAATTCAGAGGGGAGCATCGTATCGGTGGCATTAAGGTCAGGACAGCAGCAGAGTGGTGCTGGAAGAAGATGAATGTCCCAGGTTGTGTCTGTCTAAACTAATGACGGATCGTGTTCCTCTGTATGTGTTTTAGCTGAGACACCAGCACTGGAGCATGGTGATGGAGAGCGTCGTTCCTTCAGACAGAGGAAACTACACCTGCGTGGTGGAGAATAAATACGGCTCCATTTCTCACAGCTACGTCCTGGATGTCCTGGGTAAGATGTGACGACAAACAATCCAATGCCTGATGTCTGTGTGTTTGTGTTTAAATGCTTCAGACTCTTGAAGGCCTTAAATAAAATATTGGCAAAACAGACTTAGTAATTAGTCAGCACTTTGTGGAAAAAGCGTCGTGTCTACAAATAAAAGCCTCCAGTCAGTCCTCCAGGGAGGGCAAAACCAGAGGGGTGAGCAGAAGGTGACAGGGGCGCCTGGCGTCCGCTGTGGCGGGCAGGATGTGGACGGTCAGGCGTCCACACCAGTTTTCTACCTGACCTGTGACAGAAGATCAAGGAGGACTGCGGTTTATTTGTTCATTTGTTCGCTGTCCGTCCACCGCGGGGTCAGTTTCTGTCCCCGTCAACGGGGGGAGACGACTAACGAGACAGCTAACGAGATCAGAGAGCGAGAGTAACCGCAGATCAAAGAGACCCCGGCAACCAGCTGACAAAGAGCCACGCTAATGGAACCATTTTTTTTTTAATCCCAAAATGGCATTTTCTGCTCTTTTGCCAGCACACAAACACATTATAGGTGACAGCACCAACTGCTGGCCATTTTTAGACATTTGTTTGTCGCCTGTTAAGTAACTGGCCAAATATCTGGATGTTTGCTGCACTCCAGATTCCCCCACCTTTGTCCTCCCAGTGTCTCTGAGCCTTCAGATTATTTAAATCTCCATCATGTTCCCAGGTCACCTTTGACCCGTGAATTCTTCAAGTTCTCGTTTCTGTCTCCAGAGCCTGTCGAGATCTTTGACTGTATTCTTTACTCACTTTTTCTTACGTCTTCTCCAATTTCTCCCCCCATTTTCACAGAGCGCTCCCCCCACAGGCCCATCCTGCAGGCCGGTCTACCAGCCAACACGACAGCAGTAGTGGGCAGCGATGTCCAGTTCCACTGTAAGGTCTACAGCGATGCCCAGCCTCACATCCAGTGGCTGAAACACATAGAAAGAAACGGTAGCCGCTATGGTCCTGATGGGACACCGTACGTCCAGGTCATCAAGGTTGGTGTCAGATCAGATCAGAGGCGTTTTGATCAGAAGAAACTAGATGAGTTTTCTAAAATGTGTAATTATATGATTTCCTACTCTGTTGTGCAGACTGGCAGTTTGAACATGTCAGAGGTGGAGGTGCTCTACCTGTCCAAAGTCACCATGGAAGATGCTGGAGAGTACACCTGTCTGGCTGGAAATTCAATCGGTTTTGCCCACCAGTCTGCTTGGCTGACCGTTCTCTCAGGTAAAGGAAGAAGATTTTAATTAACTGGTTGCAGGATTTTGATTTTAACTTTTTCAAAAAATGCAAACTTTGAGCATTTGTACCTGCAGTTTTTGAAGGTATAAGCATGTTTAGTAAAAGCTGCCCCCACCTTCCTGCCGCCCTACAGAGGAGGAAGCAGCAGACTCTATGGACACCGTGGAGACCAAATACACCGACATCATCATCTACGCCTCTGGCTTCCTGGCTCTGATTATGGCCATCGTCATCGTGGTGTTGTGCCGGATGCAGGTCCATCCCAGAAGGGAGCCCTTTGATGCTCTCCCAGTCCAGAAGCTCTCCAAGTTTCCTCTTCGCAGACAGGTAAAGGGCAGCAATGTATCATGGGAAGTTTTTATCTTGTATGAGATAAAGACATGTACTCATGGAGGTACCTGCTAATCATGTCTGATTTGCACACCTCAGGTCTTTCTGTTTGTTCCTGGTTGATTAACTAAGTTGTCCTTTTCCACTTTTCCTCCTTCAGTACTCGGTGGAGTCCAACTCGTCAGGGAAGTCCAGTGCATCTCTGATGAGGGTGGCTCGCCTTTCATCCAGCTGCTCTCCCATGCTGGCTGGAGTCATGGAGTTTGAGTTGCCCTACGACCCAGACTGGGAGTTCCCCAGAGAGAAGTAAGTAATCTGTCTTGTCGAATCACTTGGGTCAACACGTTTTAATTTATTATGAAAGAGAGCTGTTTTGAAAAAATCTTCACGTTTACGTAAAAACCTTCTGCCCCCATGCATAGAGAGCGTTTCTTCACTAAGTTTAGTTTGGCTGCTCGGATCCAGACTCATTTAAACATTGTACCTCCCGCACCATGTGGGGACATAAAAAGAAACAAGTCTGTAGTCCATTTTTGGCTCTGCCCAACCCATGTTTTAAAAAACCAGAGCCCAAAATTATGGATTTGTACAGTTTTCATTTGGACATACTTATTTTCACTAACTCTCTCTCTCCGTCTTTCCTTCTTTCTCTGTAGTTTAACGTTGGGCAAACCCCTGGGAGAAGGCTGCTTTGGTCAGGTGGTTAGAGCCGAGGCCTATGGCATCAACAAGGACTGCCCAGACCAGGCCACCACTGTGGCGGTTAAAATGCTCAAAGGTAGGAAAGAAATGACACAGACACAAAAATACGCAGAGGGGATTAAGTGACTTAGTTAGTCTGCCATCTAAGACAAAAGTATCCTCGTTTAAATAAGAGGTCTTTTTCCCCTCCCTCAGATGATGCAACAGACAAAGACCTGGCAGATCTCATCTCAGAGATGGAGCTGATGAAGGTGATGGACAAACACAAGAACATCATCAACCTGCTGGGCGTCTGTACACAGGACGGTAAGAGTCGCACCTTTTTAATTTAGGATTTTGTTTTAACGCAGCAATAGAAACAACCCCATCTTTAACCCTGCTTGTGTGCCCCCCTCCCACCTTCCGCCCTCCACCTCCTCAGGCCCTCTGTATGTGCTGGTGGAGTATGCCTCCAAAGGCAGTCTGAGGGAGTACCTGCGGGCCCGACGACCTCCAGGCATGGACTACACCTTTGATGTGACCAAGGTGCCTGAGGAGCAGCTCACCTTCAAAGACCTGCTGTCCTGTGCCTACCAGGTGGCCCGTGGGATGGAGTACCTGGCCTCTAAAAGGGTATGTTCACCTTTGTGTGAATCTCCTGGTGGCATGATTAATTGTAGATAAATTATAAAAGTAGTTCATCAAGTCAAGAAGGTTAAGTTCATGGACTATCTTTGCATCTTGTACAGTTGGAAATGATGATATTTTTGGACATTTCCCTGTATATCTCCAGACATATGTTTTGCACTGTCCTGATATAACTTGAGATTTGTAATATATACAAATTGTAATTGTTTTGGTGCATGCCAGATGGGAGATTTATGCTCCGGGAGGAACTTTTGACGTTGCAAACTTCAATGTTTACATGTGGGCATTACAGTTAATTGCAGCCATGTCTCTGGGCAGGAAACAGAGCCACAAAATGAAGGGAGGATGGTTACATGTTTCATGCATTTGTGGACTTCTCAGCTGTAATATCAGAGGTTTTGCTTTTGACATGAGGGGAAGTGATCAGGGTTCGGTTCCTTTTGTGTGATGCCGTGTTTTTTGTGTTTGAGCACTTGGCCTTCAGATGGATGAGTGTGGCTCAGACAGTTTTGGATGGCAGCTCCAGGTCTTTCCTCTTGTCATTCTCTGTGCCTGTGTCTGTCCCTTTCTTTTCTTTCCGTTCCCACCCCCCATGTTTCAGTTCCTTTCATTTTCCCAGCATGCTCTCTGTCTGTGTGCTTCTTATCAACACGTCTCTTTGTCTGCCAGCCGGTGTCTCAGACAGGCATTCCTGAACAGAAAGCTGCTGCAGCTTTCGGCCCTATTTACTCTTCTTCCATCCATCTGTCCCTCCCTCTGTCGCCGGGCTTTGTCCTTTTTAGCGCTGCCATAAATCTGTTAGCAAACAGGCAGCAGAGCCGTCGTTTGGGTGTAGGCATCATGTTTCTGGCTCTACGGCCTCCTAAGAATGCAGGAGCCTGAAACTAACCCTCCATTATGGGGAGACCCACAAACCAAGACTGGTTCATTTCGCACGTCCCCGCAAATCCCACGTCTATTTCGAATGAAAACCAAAATAAACTTAATGACATCCATTCAATGTGGGCAAACAGTGCCTTTCTTTTTTTCCCCCCCAAAGGGTTGTTTTTTCTTCAAACTCCCAGGTTTCTATATAAAGACATCTTAATTTTGTTGCGTTCACTAAATGTTGACTTTAGACTCCTGAGTCTTTTCATTTCTGGAACAAAATCTGCTGCGGATCTTTTTTTTTAAATACACCTCCCATACCTTTGTGTTTTTACAAACCAGAAATGTGACATTTTACAAGGCTCAAAAGAGCATTTCAGGCTTTTTATTAACCTCAGATAATAAAGTTTAGTTCATTTCAGGTTCCTTTAATCGTCCTTTCTTTCCACAGTGCATCCACAGAGACTTGGCGGCGAGAAACGTCCTGGTGACAGAGGACAATGTGATGAAGATCGCCGACTTTGGTCTGGCAAGAGGAGTCCACCAGATCGACTACTACAAGAAAACCACCAACGTGAGTGACAGGCTTTGGCGGGGCTTATTTTCAGGAATCACTTTTCACACTTTCACACCAGTGGAGAACGCCTCTGTTTTCCAGTAGTTAATGAGGCGGCTCGAGTGCAGCCAAGGTACCGCTCTCCTGATACTTTTCCACCGTTGAGGAGCTAAAATGTCGTCATGTTGACGGTGCATCTCAGACGGAAAATGTTTTTTTCCTGCTTCATATGATCCAATTTCTTTTTTTTTTTTTTTAAATGATCAGTTACTCATTATAAGATTACCAAAACATGTTAATCAATCAAGTGAACCTGACATCTGAGCCTCAGGAACTAAAAATGTATAATTTATATTAGTTAAAGATGATATAAGATGAAATGAAAGAAGGTATTTGGGTTGTTAAAAGTTTGAAAAAATTACATATATGCAAACAAACTACGTCACTGGGTTGTAAAAATGTCTTCTTTTCAGTCAGGCTCCTCATGCCTGGCTCCCTTCACAGCTTTAATACTCCTCAAGACAGATGTCTGACGTTTTCATCTGATTGGCAGCAGGCTTAATGGGAGTTAATTAGAAACTAGGGGAGATGAGGACAAAGCAGGGGGAGGACTGTGAGGGAGGAACGAGAGAGGGCGTGGGGGAGACACAGAGCAAGACTGTGGTTTGGTTTGAATGTTGGCTCTTAACGTTTCCATGTCCGGTCTGCAGGGACGTCTGCCGGTGAAGTGGATGGCACCAGAGGCCTTGTTCGACAGAGTCTACACGCACCAGAGCGATGTGTGAGTAAAACTCTCTGCAGGAAGAAAAAGAAACATGACGCAGTGCAAATGTCTTTACCGATCATTTACGCTCCCCTCCTCTTTCATGTGTCCTCAGGTGGTCGTTTGGCGTCCTGATGTGGGAGATCTTCACGCTGGGCGGCTCGCCGTACCCTGGCATCCCTGTGGAGGAGCTCTTCAAGCTGCTGAAAGAAGGACATCGAATGGACAAACCCTCCAACTGCACACATGAACTGTAAGCAGGAACTCCTTCCAACCGTCTAAATTGGCTAAAGTCATATGTTGAATATTTTGAGATATTTCACTCCAGTAAAGAGAATAAAATAAGTGATAATTGATTTATTTTAAGTGCAGAAATCATGTTTTTCTGTGTTGTCTTTTTTTCCTCTGCAGCTACATGATGATGCGTGAGTGCTGGCATGCTGTTCCCACCCAGAGACCGACCTTTAAACAGCTGGTGGAGGAGTTGGACAGGGTGCTGCTGTCCATCTCTGACGAGGTGGGTGTCAAAAACACACACACACACACACACGCATACTAACATATGCACTTGTGAAGATGCACACACACATTTTCTCCTTCCTCTCTCTCTCACTCTCTCTGTCTCTCTCTCTCAATCTGCTGTCCAGATGTCGTCAGTGCACCAGAGTGGATTTGTAGAGAGTTAGACTTATAAACTCCAGACAACAGAAACAAATTCAAAAGTCTGTTGAAAAAAAGCTGAAACGTCAGACATTCTTTTTTCAACACATACCAACTTCGACAGATCAGTTCATGTGATCGATTTGTTAAGATTTACAAGCTTAGATACAAAGATAAAAAAAAAAAATCCTCTTGGTCTAAAAATACTGGTCTGTATTGTTATTGTGGTCTAAAACTGTCATGGCAGCACATCCCCACATCTGCATCTCCTCTGTCACGGACGTTCAGCAGCAGTCTGATGGCCTTTGAGGAGACGCCAGATTCAGTTTCCTCCTGCTATTTACAGCCAGTGTCACTAACGTGTCAGTGCGGATTAGATTGTTTTTTCTGCCTCCACAGTGACATCAACAAGTCTCTAATTTCTGCACTTCCTCTCTCTCTCTCCTCTCAGTACTTGGACCTGTCGACGCCCTTCGAGCAGTACTCCCCGTCATGCGAGGACACGTCAAGCTCCTGCTCCTCTGACAACGACTCCGTTTTTACCCACGATGCTTTGTCCACCGACCCTTGCCTCCTGGGCTACCAGGACGTGCGCTCCCGGATAGACGTGAAGACGGCGCTCCGATAGGCGCCCAACAACACAATACAAACATGAACACAACTCCACAGTGAGGAAACTTAACTTTGGGCTTTCTTGTCAAAACAAAAGCTGCCCTGGCAGCCATACTGGAGGTCAACAGCAGCATTTCTAAAGTTTAAGTTAAAGTTTTTAAAGTATTACATTAGACCTCCAGTATGGCACCTTAGCCCTTAGATTTAGGTTTGCATCTTTTACACACACACACACACACACACACACACAATCACACACAGACACATGTGTGCACGTGGAGCACTAAGGCCGGTGGGCTTCATTACACAGTGGAGTTTTGTAGGAAAACGTTTCATTGTGGGCAGAAGAAGGAGCAAGAAGAAAAGACTACAAACTAAACATGGTACTTTGGACGATCAGCTCTGGCACTGTGCCCAAGAACAGTTGTAACGTTGGAAAACTGCGGCACTAAACACAACAGAAGAGACCCCGGTACTCAAAAAACGGCTCGAAATGCTTTCTTTGATCAGCTCTCCTTCAAAGAGGTGACGGACAATGATCTCCTCACATAAACTCAACCCAACACCAGAGCCTGGAAACCTCGGTGGTAAAGACATTTTAACAAAAACAAAAAGATTTATTTTGCTATGATAAGATAAAAAAGAAGAAACTGATTGTTAAATATAAATCTCTCTATATAATATTATTTTACTTTTGTGTTGCTTATTTAAAAAAAAAAGAGAAAACGGTCTTAAATCTCAGGATGTATCGTGCTAAGAAGTTGCTGTAGCAGCAGCAAAGTGCCTGAATTTATGATTTCCTGTGAATATATTAGAATATTAAAATATTGTATGTACATATCAACAACATAGAAAGACAATTGCCTTTTATAAATTATTCTGAATGACACAAAAATGAAGGTTATTGGAGGCAAAATGGGATTTCAAGAATTCAATCAAGTGTTTCAAGTGCCAAACCTGTCACAGGCTGTCATCACACTGTCTTCATATTTAGGTTTCATTCCCAATATCACCAGATTCAATCTAGTAAAACTGGCCTGTAAAGTCCAAGTCTGCAGAAAATACAACATAAAACATGTCAAATAATGAGCCAATAGCAGATGCTGTTAAATTTTGGTTTGCATCAGCAACTTTTGTAAACATGGTCACAAAACCAGGCTGACTGAAAAAAGAAAAAACACAAATTATCTCATTTTCCATTGACAAATCAAGCCTCAAATGTTTGTGGATAATTGTGGACTGGGCCTTTAAAAGCATAAAACTTGGGAGATTTTGGAATGAAACCCTGCATTTGTCATTTTGTAGTGAACGGCTGCAACTTCTCCAACCCCGAGAAAACAGCTTGTGGGTAAATACCAGAGAGAGTTATTGTCATTGTTGCTGTTGTTGGATGAAAATCATAAATTTTGCAAAAGGTTTTGGAAAAAAAAACCCCAAAACAAACAAAAAGAAAAGCTCCAACAAGGTCTGAACATGCAGGTCCGTTGACCCCAGAGGTCACGAGACAGACGCATTTACAAGTAAAAAAACAACAAGACTTGAGACAACATCTCGTGGTCTTCCTCCAACAACAGGCTTTAACTCATTCAGACTTTGCCCACGTTGCTGCTTTGTCAGAGACAGTGTGTCCACGGTGGGACTCTCCCTGAATGGACGACTGAAGATTCAGCA
>OMNW01025000.1:16519-35462 GCA_900303245.1 Selene dorsalis
GTAAAAATTGTTTTTTTTTTTTTGGTGATTTTTTTTTTTTTTTTTTTTTAGATGTGTTGTTGTTTTTTATGTTCTACATTTCTGAGAAAAACTCACCACCGGACCCACCGCCTGGATTTGCTGCGGTTCAGAGGTGCCGGTGGTTTTCCTGCTCGGTGTGTGTGACTGTACATGAACGTGACAGCAGCGGTGGACTCAGCAGCCGCTGTATCTGCTGACTTGTTTCCTCCTCCACTCCTCTGATTAGTCAGCGAGTGTCCGGCCTGTATTGTGGGACTCATCTGTTGACTAATCCAGCAGCTCCCATTTGGTCAAATGAACTGTTGTTGCTGTCACTGAACCACCCCCCACCACCACCACCACGCCTGCTTTTCCTCTTTGGGCTCAGTTTTACTGACTTTGGTGATGTTTCTGGGTGCTGCTGAACACGCTTAATGACAGTGGGAACCACAACCCCACTGTCTTTTTAAAGGTAGAGCCTGTATTTTCCTAAAAACCAAAATATAGAGTTATGCAAAAGAAATCCTGCTTAATGGGCTTCTACTCATGTGTGGTGGGGACTGTGTCTGCAGAGCCACCCACCCCCCCCTTCTCCTGTATTTTGATGTTTTGGTGTAGACCAGATGTTTCTGGGCAGGGAGTCGGACTGTTTTCCCCAGCAAATGACAGAGTACAGGTGAAGTTGGTTATGGCACGTGACTGGACGCCGTCA
Organism: Selene dorsalis; assembly: GCA_900303245.1. Classification (NCBI taxonomy): domain Eukaryota; kingdom Metazoa; phylum Chordata; class Actinopteri; order Carangiformes; family Carangidae; genus Selene; species Selene dorsalis. The sequence goes on from OMNW01025000.1 coordinate 17,232, forward strand.
AACCGGGAGCAATGGCGGATACACACTTAGCAGCGAAGAAAAGGAAATGCTGTCCGAGTGAGGCGCTCCAGTGTTAGGCCCATACCCAGCTGACGGCAGCAATGAGAGCCTTGAATAGGAGGGCCACCGCGGTGAGCACAGAAGCCTACGGCACGGGCCGGGGCCAGAGCCGCTGTGGGTGCACATCTTGGTGGTAGTAGCAAATATTCAAACGAGAACTTTGAAGGCTGTTCTGGCAACCGCTGTCAGGGGCAAGGGCATGTGCAGTTGAGCCTGAGAGGATAGGCCTAATTTGAATGTTGTGTTTACAAACTGCAACTGACTCTACCTCCAAAATAAATAATGAGCACATCCACACTTTACACAGCTGAACTTGAGAGTGAACTTGAGTGTCAAGATGCACTGGATGTGAGAAAACAGGTTCAGTAAAATTAAGAAATGAAGTTAAATCTCTAAATGTCCTGCTCAGTCGGACTTAAACACATTAGAGTCACATTTAATCTCCATTTTCATTTTCTCAGTTGTAAGAATCAGTCCTTTGTTTTAGTCTTGGAGCCACTTTGATCCGGAGTTTGTACAGAGCGAACACGCAGGGACACTCCCACTAATCTTGTTTAATTATAAGCTCATGTGGTTTGAGACTTAACTCAGCACTAACTATTGTCACGATTAGCTCTGTTTTCATCACGATGATGAAAAGAAACGACCACATCTGATCTCATCCTGTGTTAAAGAAGCAGCGGGCGAATAAAACGTTTGTGTTTATGTGAAGTTAATGAGAAAAGATGAGTGGATTCTGCTAAATGTTTGTTTTACACTGTACCTGATGAGCCAGCCAGTTGTTTATTGGACCAGCCATCACACAGGAAGTTCTTCACTGCGCTCTCCTTCTGTGGTATCTAGAGGAAAACAGAGATTTCTTTGGTTCTTGTGTGTCCGTAGGTTGTTTTAACTCATATGTCGTGTTCATCTGCGAAAATATCCCAAACAAGGAGAGAAAACTTGATACTGTGTATGAACTGTCAGCTTTGAACAGAGATGACGAGAAGATGTATTCCAGACAGATTTTCAGTCTATTCCAGCCTGTATTTGTTGAATCAAACGCAGTTATCATCACTTGGGAAATTTTCAATAATCAAAGGATCATATTTGTTATGAAAGCTCCGAGACTGGACTTAAAAAGGCAGGAAAAAATGTCTCTGAGCAGCAAAGTAAACAGCACCGCTGACAATTTCTATCTCATCTTTCTGAACACGTCATTGTTATGACGTCATAGAAATTCCAGCGGCGCTAAACTCTCATCTCGAGCAGCCTAAATATTTAAGGCTTCTGCGCCACAAATTGCATCAGACCAGTGAACAATGTTCTCAATGTCCTCTGGTTACCTGAGAGATAAATCCAGGGTTTCTACTAACATCGGCAGATTTGTCCTGATGGTTTGAGGGTTTACAGAGATCATGATGTTTGAGACTCACACTGGTAACATCCTCAAACCCCCTTTCTCTTATAAAAGTTAAGTATGGTGTTCAAAATATGAAGAATCTGGCATAAATCAAACTTCTGTTACTTTTCCAATACATATTAGAAATGATTGTCCTCAAGGTCCTGTATCCACTGAACCCTTGTGTTGCTGAGTGTGGTCACGTATGGTTCATAATTCATAAAAGAGCTGTGGCTTTGATTTGCACAATGCTACTTTGTGGTTTTCTTGTAATTTCCAATAACATGCAATACTTTCTGACTGCAGAGATAAGGAGAACCACATAGTCTGTGATTTGTCCTCCTCATAGCATTTCCAGAATCAGCTTTTTGAGGAACAAAACACACAGTTCCTTGTAAAGGAATATTGTTATATTGCATTATAATGGAGCTGTGGTTTAAAGTTGTTAGTAAAATCATTGTTGTTCTCCCCGTTTAGCTCCCAAGTGTGATTGATGTGAGTTAGTTTTTACTTGTTCTTCACGTTTGTTGTTGTTGAAGCAAAGTTTGTTTCTGCGACATTGTTCTCTTAAGATTGGTTGATTGGTGACTCTTGTCTGTAGGAGTGTGTGCGAGTGTGTGAGGTTGTTTGTCTCTATATGTTGACCCCTGTCCTCACTCTATGTGTGTGTGTGTGTATCTCTATGTGACAGACTGGAGATCTCACAGGCATTATTCAATATTTTCTCATTTAAAAATCTGATCAGGGTCAAAACAGACTGTGGAGGTCGACTAAAGACACACGGGGCAGCTCCTCTGTTTGAAACTGTTAAAGTTTAACTGCTTTGCTACAGCACAGTGAACCCTGGACCACACAAACACACACACAACTGCAGCAGCCTTGTGGTGTGTGTGTGTGTGTGTGTGTGTGTGTGTGTAGGATCCAGTGCAATGTTTGTTGGTCCAATTTATCTATTGACCTGTGGAAGTATTTGTGATTGTGTCTACACACACAGAGAGTGATAAGGCCAGGAAGAGAGTGTGGACACAGGATGTTGAATTAACACTGCGACAACATGAGAGAAGCTTATCACAGAGAGAAGCAGCCATAACACAACAAGCTGCCACGTGGATCCAGACCAGCGTGAGCTGATGACACCAGCTACACTGAAGAGCTTGGCTTTGATTTAGCAGTGCAGACAAGACATGATGAATTATTGACCAGGCAGCCGCTCACAGGAACTACTGGACCCACTGAGGTCCTGGAGCTGGTTTTAATTGGCTGGTTTGTGGTGGTTTGACGAAATGTAAATCTGCACCACTGAAATTTTGTACCGCTTTAAGCCAAACACATGGAAAAGAAACAGACGTGACATCTCTGGGAGGTGGTCGTGGCAAATATTCAACATTTCAAAAAAGCATTGAAAATTGACTTTCCACTGTTGTGCAACAATTTTGATCAAACCAGTTGTTTCTCAAGCCTGTCATTATGTTTCCATCACGATTTTTGTTTCCTCTGTCAACAAAAACATCCGGTTTGAGTTTCTGACTTAAACTTATAAAGACTCTTCACATTCTGGTCACTCAGTTGTTGAAGTGGCCTCATATTTACTTTTATCAACGTCCGGTCGGCCATTGATAAATGAGTTATTAATCATTAATGTATGTGTCAGAAAGCTGGAAGGGTCACAGTAAAGAGTTACACCACCACCGCCAGAAAAGTATTGATGATTGAACTTTACTATTGATCTACTTTACCTGAGAAAAGAAGAAGTTATTGATCATGTCGTTTATACCACTCCATAAACTTTGATTAGTATTGCAAAACTATGCTGAATGGCACATTTGTTGTATTGAATGTGTTTTTCTTAACATACATAAAAGTCAGACAAAAGGTTCATACAACGAACCAACAGCTCTACAAAGCAGGTTTTAAATTTAACAGTAATTTAGGTTATGTAAAGACATAAATACATAGCAGCGTGGTGGGAACACAGGAGGCTGCTGGTGGTGTGAACAGCACAGGACTGTGTCACAGTGTTTGTGTCCTGTCTGCTGTGTGTGTAAATTCAGGCAGATTTAGTTTTTTTCAGCGTTACAAGCCACAGTCTTTCCCTTAATGAAATGATCTGTGTACATGTTTCACAGATTTTTTGCAACTGGCCAGAAACTTTCATTAGAAGCAGCTAAAATTATCATATGAATGTATCATGTTTCCTCCAAAACATATGTGCAGATGCAAATTAGCAGCATATAAATGTCATTTGTAGGAAACTAGAGTTGCGTGTGTGTGTGTGTATCAGACACAGAGATACAAATTTGACTGGGACAGGCTGCAACAGACGGGATCAAATAACATCAGAGCAGAGACCAAGGTCACGGGCGACCCAGCACCCCGACACTGTAGACACCCCCTGCCTGGCGTCTATGGTTACCCGCAGAGCCAAAACAGAGATGCATGGAGCTTATGGTGTTATCTATTAAAGAAGAAAAACAAAGGAGCTTTATGAAGTGAATACAGAGCAAAATATATTTTTATACATGTTTCATTAACACCACATAAAGTCTGTCTGACACATCACGCTTTCCCTCTGCCCAAGTTCTGACTCTTAAAAGAAAAAATAAAGTGCGACTGTTAAACTTGTGATATGAAAAAGTTCTGTCCTTATTCTCTCATTAAACCAAATAGTCTAAACAGATCCCGCCATCCTGTAAACATCATGCACTGAGGCACATTAAAAAAGCTCTTATTGTCATATTGTTAGAGGTTGGAGGCCCCAGCATCCTGAGCTCCACATGCAGACAGGAGGGGCCCCATAACTCTGGTTCTGCCCCTCCACCCGTCTCCGCTGTTGCCGACTGGCCCTCGTTATTTATTGCTCTGTAATTTCTGCAGACTAATTGATTTGGCTCGGCTTTCAGGCTGCGGGGAGACAGGAAGTCAAGCAAGCAAGAGGTTAAGAGGGAGGAAAGTGTGCATGTATGTGCGTGTGTGTGTGAAGGAGAGAGAGAGAGAGAGAGAAAGAGAGAAAGGGTGTGTTATTAGAGATAGGGACAAAGGTGTCTTAGAGATAGACAGCTGAAATGTGAGAACAAAGTAGAGGAAGACAAGATGACAAACCGAGGTATTTTGTTTGATGTATTTTCTCCTCACAGTTTCTGCTTTTAAAAACACATATTTCACAAAATTTATATGTAAAAATAATGATTATGTTTCGAAATAGAGTAATATAGAGTTCATAGATATATATTATAAATGTTTTATATGTCACTTTTTTGATTTTGTGACAAAGAAAATAAAAGCTCAGCTAAAAAAACAAAAAACACCACAAATTATGCCCTGAGATCTGCTCTGTTGCTGCTAATGTTACTTGAAATTATTTATGTTAGAGTCTGCAAATTGACTTTTAATGTATTCCTGTGTGTTTATTGAATTGAAATGAAACAAAATGAAAACAGCAGCCACAGTTTGCTTTGGAAAATGCTCAGCAGGAATGAAAATGAACATTAAGTGTATGTAGTTAGCAGCAAATGGGTTAAAACACAGATAGCAGTACGGTCCTTACAGCCAAACTAAGCAGCATTTGTAGCTTTGACATTAGGTCAGTGTTAGATTTCTGCAATTTATGGCTCCGTGCTAAGTGGTTTCAGGTCAGAAAATGAGAGTTTGATTAAATTATCCCCCAGACAACAGTTAGTGAAGGTCAGTAGCTCGCTGACATCAGCTTGCTCAGTGTAAGAATACATTAGTGAAGTGTTTGACCCAGTCGATAGCGATGCTGCTGAAACCAGAAGAAGGTTTTTCAGAAGACAGGTCACAACCCAGAGACTAAACTGTCCCCTCAGGCCTCGTTATAAAAAGATCCTCCATGGAAGACAACAGGAGGAGGAGGAGGAGGATATGTAACCCCTCTCTGTCTGCTGGAGTTGGCCTCGTCTCTAATCTCCTGAAGATTACACTCAAGACAAAAAGAAAAAAGGTTTATATATCCTGCAAATTATCTTACGAATGTTCACTCTAAACACTACAGTATCTACCCTGCTTCACTGAAACATAATTAATGTCGTTATAGGTATGTTTAGATAATTCAGAACAAGATCAGTGTCTTTGTAGAAAATGAATAAAGTGTTATTTGGCCATTTTTGGCTTCATTATGTGAAAGAGCGAGACAGGAAAGTTGCGGAGGTGAGAGAGGGCCAACATGAAGGAGTCAGACTCTGTCCCGAGCCAGTGCAGTAAAGATGGGGCCCAAACTGGATTTCATCTACAAAGCATCTTTACACCCTGCTCTGTTCACAAGAATGAAAAATGTAAGACCCAATACAACTCCTCTACCTTCTTAGTTAATGAGCTTCACAGTTGTTGCTCCAGGAATTTTGTTACCTTTGGACAGCTGGTTCCTCCTTTTTCCAGTTTTTTAGAAGTAAACCACCTCCTGGACAGATCGAAATTGTCAAGGTGTATTTCCTAAAATGTCACAGTATACCTAGGTTTGCATCACAAATCACAGCGAAAAGAAATTCTTCATTCAAAAGTCAGACATTTCCTGCTGCACAGAAACTGTTTATCTTTGAGCTTCTGCAGAGCTTATGTTGGATTTGAGTAAAATAAAAAAGGAGCCTAGATCTTTCTCGTCTCTCTATGTGGTCGGGTGCCAGCGAAGAGGAGAGGGTCACGTAAACATTTGTCAAGCTGTCACAACCTCATCACGGGTCGCGTATGCAGCATGTCATTTTACAGCAATTGAAGAGAAAGAAAAGGAAACAGTAAGAACGTCTGCACGGGAAAATCAGTCTGAGGGGGAGAGAGAAATTACAATGTTGTGTGAGGAGGAGACAGAAAAATGTGTGAATAATCCAATCCAACCCAAAAACTAAACGCCTGCCTCGTTTTTAATGGGGAAACATTTCTGGACTTGAACCCAGACACAGTGTGCTGGCCAGACTGCAGCACCGGTCAGGCCAACACTCTTTTAGATGGAAAAATAAAGGATTTAATAACATAAGTGAAAAGTGCTCGATTAACTGGTTTAGTTTGTGAATGAAAGAAACTGCGGAGCCTCAAAACTACTAAATGAGTTTCATTATAAAGTCAAAACGTCTCTTTTTTTTCACGGGTTAGGCCTACTGGTTCAGTGACAAGGACATGATCCCTCACTGGCTTCCCACCCATCGAATCAGTCAGCTGTGCTTAACGGAGAGCACACGGCCAGGGTCTGTCAGAGCTGCTTATCAGATGGTTGAACGGTCAGATGGTTGTCATGGAGGAGTCTGGTTGCGATTAAGACACGTGATGCGTAATTGCAACGACCCCGGTTTCACTTCTGGCAAACAACAACCTTTGTTGCATGTCAACTCAACGTTTGTCCGTTTCTGCCTTCATTTCCTATCTGTACGTGTCTCCTATCACTGTCAAACAAAAGGCCAAAAATGTTGAAAATATAAATAAATTATCATGTCATGTGTTGTTATGTGAAAACTCTTTAACCCCAGAGTTGGTCAGCGTTGTGCTCCAACATAAATTGCACGGTCATATCATCTTCTGTGGTTTGAAAAACGTCCACCTCTACTTTGGCTTTAAAAAAGAAAAAGAAAATGGACTTGCATAAATGCACAAGAGGTTTTCATGTTTAATGTCGTGGCAGAAAAGACAGAAAAGACAGAGACCAGCGAGGCCATTTCTTCAAGGTGTGAAAGAAAAATAGACAGCAGATGTCGTCCAGGCGGGGGGTCGGTCTCATCCCTCCCCGTCCAGATGACTTATTACCTCTCACTGTGTCCACCCCGTCTCTTTTCTCATGCTAACTGTGCCCGCTAAACGATTTTGGAGTGCACAGAAGAAGACAGGCTGCAGAGGCGTTTGGTGTTTCTGTAATTTCTTTTTCGCCGTGACATGAGAAATGTTAAAGCGTCCAAATCTGCAGGAGAAAATTTTATAAAAGAGGTATTGTTGCTTTTTAAACTGGTGGAGCATCAGTAGCCTACTGGTGGCTGCTCAGCAGGTTGAATTATTTATTCTTCCTTCTTGTTTTGTTTTTGTAAAATTTGTGTATTATCATTAATATATGCATATCTATGTATATAGAGTCTTTATATAGTCATGATATATATTTGAGAAAAATGAGATATACTGCATTCTCAGGTCGGAGAATGCAGTATATTTCTTAAGGCTTCCTTTTTATTTGACATACAGTTTGTTATGTGTGACATCTACATCTATCTACAATTTTGTCATTAGATATAACTTTGAACACAGATTTATACATCAAGGCAAAAGAAAATCTGGAGTTGGTGGCTCTGACAAAAGGTTTTTCGCGTAAGGAAATATAAAATCTGACATATCAAATTCTTCCTTTAATTGGTTGGTGATAGTTAGTGAGTTAGTATGACATAACTCCCCATATGTGGTGATGGGTTTCTTTAAATCCCCCTTTGTTTGTGAACTCAAACCTTGAGCACATTTATTAAAACTCTCAGTCGCTCCTCTGAGCTCATACAGGACTTTAATTAGTCCTTTTATTATTTATAGTCAGTTGTTCTGTTACTACTTCTGTGCCCATTCCACCTTAAAATCATTATGAGACACATTGAAGAGCTTTGAAGTGCAAAAAACTTAATTGCACAAATGTGAAGAAGAAGAAGAAGAAGAAGAAGAAGTTGCAGCTTCAGGTTGATGCTCACGTGGTTCCTCAGTCTCTGTGACGCCCTCACTCAGCGGTTTTGAGGAACACTGCTTCGTGTCTGTTAGTGCTTCAGCGACCACATCACAGGTCGATGCACACATGGTCGGGTGGGTTCAGAGCCACGACCATGTGTGAGCTGCAGTAATTGGTGGTGGGTGGTAATTGCCCAGGCGTCGCCAAGTGGGCGTGTGTGTGTGTATGTAGTGAATGAATGTATGTGTGTGTGTGTGTGTGTGTGTGCGTGTGCACACTGTCTCCACAGTGTCTCGAGGTCTCCGGTCTCTCCCAACTGCTGACAGTTTCCCATTAGACACTTCATTACTGTCAGAGCAGCAGAAACAGTCCATCCAGCACTCGCCTCGTTCTCTCCATCAAAAATGGACAATGAAATTCTTAAAGACGTGATGATAAACTGATGAAGACATCAGTGGGAGGAAGAAAGAGTTTGGGCGTACCAGGAATTGTGTTACTGTACAATCTTACACACAGGATTCATTCATCTGCTGCTGCTGTTGTAATAACACCCTAACTACGGTGGCCCTGAGAGCTCAGAACAGTGCAAACTAACATTGATGAAACATCTTCATGAATGTGACAAAAAAATCTTAAAAATAAAGAACTGATGAATCATCTTGGACATACTTGGTCTTCAGTGGTTTAAATTCAATAAATCATCAAACAAGTGCATCCAGGCCTCGTGCATCACTTTTTACAGTCCCCCTGGAAACATTTCCTTTATGTTGTGAGAATTTACCATGGAATATAACATCACTGTTACTATTAGCGTTATATAACCAGTCGTACAGTGCAACAGTAAATGCAGCTGTTCATGGTGTCTCCCTCGTATCTCTCCTTCAGTATTTCCCTAAGTGCTGTTCTCTCAGGAGTTTCCTATTGTGTAAAGTAATATACGTTCAGATTTGGTGCTGAAAATAAAACTGAGCTGAAGTGAACTTTGTCCTCGTGCCAGTAAAAGTTCAAAATATGTCAAAGAACACGAGCTGTATGAGTAAAATGTGTTCAGATATCAAAGCAAACTTGAGTTTCTCACGCAGATTTTTTACAGGTTTCACTGTTAAAATTTAAATTATTTGTGAACATGATTTTACAAGCCAAAAATCTTTTTGACCCTCATTTCAACCCCCAATAAAAGAGGTTTGTTTTCGGGGGCCCATTTAATGTGTCTGTCGATGAGAGGGGGGAAAAAAATCAGGACTTCTCAATAATTGATCATTTTTGGCCTGGTTGTTATTGTTTTCTTAGTGTCCGCTGTTGTGAGCCATCGCTCGCTTTAGCCAAGTGAAAACAAAGAAATGCACTTGGCAAAATTTTAATGTATCAACGAATATTCATACAACCACACGAGGCTCCGGCTTACACGGAAAAGCTCAGTGGGTGAGCAGTTTGTGGTGTGCAGATATTTCAGCTTTCAGGAAATCCAAACCCACTTTAGGTCTGTTGTGTGATTAAACTGGATCGCCTGTTGCTCGGATCACGCAAAGTCAAAGTCGTTTATCCCGCTGACGTTCCTGTGACTGTTTAATGTGAACTTCCATCCCTCATGAACATGTTTGAGGTATTGAGGAAGCTGAATATTGATTTCTGGTATTTCCTTTCACCTTTCTCTAATTCAATAGACTATAATTCAGTCAATAACATTTAAAGCTACGCTTGTAATGTGGCAAACTATTTTCTGGCAGGAAATAGAGCAGCATTTGGAAAAATATATATATATGGCTTTCAGTATAAAAATTACCCTTTTCTCTTTTGGTTACCTCCGTGCAAACTCACAAAAAGCTTTGATGTGTCAGTGTTGTTTTCCCTCACGCTCTAAATTTCCCTTTCAAAGTTTTAATTACGTCTTTCTGAAAAGTTAAACAACAGCCTCCAGAGTCATTTCACTATATTATAATATAATGTGTTTACAATGTAAAAACATGATTTTAAACCTCAAGTAGCTGTTACAAGTAGCCTGTGTGACCCCAGAAGAACCTGCCAGTGATTTCATTTTGCTTTGCAGATCCGTCTGGCGAAGAAGTTTCCGACTTGTAATTCCCCAAAACTGGGGAACCAATCACAAACTGGATTTTTTACAAAGGCGGGGGCTTAACGCAATGGCGACAGCTTTAGTTTACAAGCAACATGGCGGCCACCGAAGAGCAGCTATCGTTTGATTCAGCTGTTGCTTTGATTTTGATTGACTGTAATATTGCCTTTTCAAAACTAGCATTAGCATCAAGCTTCTCTTCATACATCATCTGGATTGTTTTGCAGACTGACAACTACATACAGAGGCGTTCTGAGCTACATCTGTTGGTCACGTCTCTTTGACATCGGAGGTGAATACACCTTTCCCCAGACTCATCGAGTTAGCCGGCTACAAGTGCAAGCATCAGGGTTTTAAAGGTGCATCCTGGGAATCATAGTCGAGGAAATCTTGATTTCTAAATCATGTTTGCATGTTTAAGCTCAATAGTTAAGACAGATCCTCACTAGATGCAAACTTGGATCCATCACCTGAACCTCCACACCTTCACTTTCTGCCTGGTCCCATTAAACCTTCCACAGTCTCTTTGTTTGTGTCACTGGTTGAGCTGTACATCATCCAACATCCATGTGATTTCTGGGAAACTGGACTAAAATTAAAAGTGTTGTCGTCTGTCTGTGCACAGCAACAACACAAACACTGCCCTGAACCCTCCCCTCCTCCCCCACTGTACTTTCTCCTCTCTCTCTCCCAGGTAGAGAGACTATGACTGTTATCAGGCTAATTATCTGATCTGCTCTTCCTCTTCCTCCGCCTCACTTCTCCTGAAGGAAAACAGGAAGGCAGGATTAGAGCGACGCGCTGCGCTGAAATCCGGAGAGACCGGACGAGTTGCCAGGTGGAATGCACACACACACACACACACACACACAGAGCGGGATTTAAGTCAATCTTCATACAGTCTATACACAAACACTTTCTCTCAGTATTTGCCACACACACACACACACGTACACACACACACACACACACACGTCCCTATTAAATCCATTAGGTGATCATGAGCAAACAAATAGCACAAACAGCTTGAGGAAACTCACTGGATTGTGGATCTAATAAAAAAGTCACGGGGCGAGGACGATGAGGAAAGAGCCAAGAAACAATAAGGGCCTCAGACTGCAGCCAAGAACGCCACAGTAACGTTTACGACCTGCATTAGGGTTCAGACCCAGTCATTATGAGGAAGAGGTGCTCATTATGGCCTTTTATGGGAGGAAACAAATAGTCTCCTGTGCCTCACATTTCAGTTGAAATGCAAAGATTCAAAACAACGTTTAAAAAAAAACAACAAAAAAAAAAAACTGTGGCTGCACTTGGCCAAGGAAACACGCAAAGTTATCTTGGATAGATATCTGTGACCTTGAGAGGCGGTAATTGAGCGGAAAGGGGATGTAAAACATCCGCTGGTGGGGTTTAGGGTTGGTGTGTGTGACTGTGCACACACACGCACACACACACACACGGCAGCAGCAGTGGCAGCAGTGTTAGTCCCAGTCTGGCCTCTCTCTGGCATTATCTCATAGCCTGAGCACTCCCGCTCCCTCTGAGCTCGGCCAGCTCCACGCACAGAAGCATTACGCGCATCTGCCTCACATTAATCGGCAAATTATGGAAAAACTGCGCATCAAAAGACATTACTGATGGTTGTGTTGGACGGGAGAGTGCAGCGGTGGGATCTACACACACAATATAACCTCACATTAATTTCCTCTCTTGTTGGCACCCTTTTTTTAAACACACTATTTCTTACTTATGTCTCTTTAAAACGGAGGAAACAGTGAGCAGATCATTTATTTCCTCTTTATTTAACTTTCTATAGCTGTTTATTTCTGTGTTCTGTTGTTTTACATCCACACACTGATATCATCTACTTCACTTCCATGTTCACAGCCACCTACTTTGCTGGGAGGCCACCCGTGGTGCTTGTTGCCATGGACCCTAATCACCATATCCACCACTACGACTGTCGCGTTCATGGGCACCTTATAACAGATTCGCATGACCTCATCCTGGTGCAGGTGGTTTCTGTGCTGTTTCTTTAAACAAACTGCAGAGAGGCAACAATTAGCAGGAAGGTGCATATTAGAGCTGGTCGACATATCAATGCACTCACTGAGAAACACGTCTCATGACAAGATACAATACACTACAATACGATATATACTTTATTGTCCATTGTAGGAAAACTCATCTTGGACTCAAATGCAGTGCACAAAAAAAATGCCTCCACAGTTACATAACAATAACAATCACATAACCAGTAACATACATAATGCATGAGAAATCTGCACCATGAACCAAGAGACTGTAAAAACACACTCACAGTGGGATTTCACTGTATTATTATTTTTTTTGAGGATTTAAAGTTTGTAAAGTCAAGTTTTTAGTTGTCTCACTTCTCCAAACCAAACCGCACAGCATCTCCAGACAATAGGTAATAAAGTGAGACATTGCAATACTAAATAATGAATAGATAAAAAACACAATACGAGGCTAATTTAAAATCAAAATTCAGGAAATGAAAGTGCATGAGAAAGACGACTGAGTCCGTACTGATATGTACTTTCAGTAAAGAGCCACGGCCTCGTACTCTGACGCAGATACTAACAAAAACTCTCTGAAGGTGCTGAATGATACTTGGCCCTGGCTGTTCTTCATCTTGTGGCTGCCTGCAGAGTTTGGCTACATGTGTTGCTACTGCTGCAGCTTCATAAAATAAAAACTGAGTTATCCTCATTTTTGACAAATTGCATGCTTGGAGTAAAAACTTGAGATTTGCTTTGCTTTTGCTTTGCATTACTTTTCTCAATCTTTGGGTTGTCCATCACTCCCACTACCACCTCACCTCCCGTCCAAAGAAACTATTCAGGATTTTTAATTTCCTTGTTTTTTTGAGGCTTTGAGGCTTGTGCTCTTTTGCCATGATCAACCTAGTTCTCAAAGTGTCAATTACCAGTAGTCTCAGACAAAAAGGTGATATTTGCTTTAAGAGTTTTTTCTTTCTTATCTCTTGCTTTCCTCCATCACTGCACATACTGATGTTATTGTCCCGCTGGCATTTGATGCTGTAAGTTAAATTCAATTTGATGTTCATGCAGCAGTTTAGTTTTTTCCCCACAGTGCACCATGAAGTGGAGGGAACGACAGAGTAATTTTATACAAATCATGCAGAGTCTGCTGGGGACGTTCTCCCAAGTCTTTGTCAGAGGTCACTGTTTCCCAGCCTCCTCAGACTCTGGCACCAGGACTTAAAGTCTCAGCATCAGGCTTTTGCCACAAGCTCTCTCATCAGGACAAAGATCCAGTGTCTCCATCTAACCGCTGAGCATTCTCTGTGGTCACATCTCATCCCTCCTCCCCCATCCCTCAGATATTTGCGTAGTGAATAAACTTTCTCGCCTCCGACATTCACTCTGCAAAAGTTTGGCCTTCTGTCAGCACTTATGGTTTGAACCCAGCGTCCTCCTGCGGGTGGTGACGCACCCTCTGACTCTCACTCTCATGTAGGTTTTAGATGCACAAACTGGATGTAAAGTCCCGAAGGTGGCATTGACTGAGAAAGGAACTAGTTTGTTTGCTGATATGTGGAAGACGTCAGGTTCAGGTTACTTTTGTTGTTATGTTATATAATTTGTGCAGGAAAAATAAAGAATTCATTACAGACAACATAAGACAATAGATAGAATATAAAAAAACAATTAAGACAATTACAAGTGCTCCAGTGCTGATCAAGATGCTAAAATACCAAATAAATATGAATATAAAGCAGTTTATTAGCAGCCAATACATGCGTATGAAGCTGATCATCTGTGTATGCTGTTTAGGGTAGATTAAATAGTTTCAGCTAAATTTATACAAAACCATTAAAGCTGTGATTTACTTTTACATCTGCTTCTAAAGTTTAAACAGTTGATATCGTGACAGGCTGTTTCATCAGTAGCTGATACGATCGTGTTACAGAAACAATCCACACACTTCACTATTTTGAAGCGGCTCCGCCTTTGTGGTTTATTTGCCCACTCAGTCAGTGGCTTCATGTCAGCACATACCACTGTGGAGCTGGAGGTCAGTGTCTCTCTCCTGCTCTGCACAGTATGAAAAATAACTTCAAATTAATGTTAACTAGTGCATGAAAACCACATTTCAGCACAATGTTTCAACGAGCCTTTGGTGCAGGTCAGAAAGGCTTCTTTCATTTGTTCGTCTGAACATCTTCTCTCCTCCTTGTCTTCCACATTTTTCCACCTGTCTCTCATCCACAGACTTAATCTCAATTCTTTGTTAGATTATAAAAAAAAAAAAAAGCTTAGTTTGCAGAATAACAACAAGTTATTGTGGCTGAAAGATTTTTACAGTGTATAAATGTGTCAGACGTGAATGACCACTGTCAAGTGGGAACACTGTGTAGAAAAAAAATCAACTAAATCAGTTTAATGACCTTTTTTTTTTAAATTATTTCCTCCACAGTTTTACAATTTACAATATTGTTATTCATTAACAAGTCTGAAGAGTTATTGATGAGGGTGAGATACAGACACAGTGCAAGTTAGATCCTGCAGTGACCGTGATATGTAAACATGGAGATTTTGTGGTTATAGTTTTTGTTGCTCCTGCTCATTCTTGAACATCTTAAACCCTTTAATTTTCTCCTTGTCCCCTCACATCCCTGCAGTTGTAAATTTCGACCGTCTTGGCTTTGTCCCTCAAAGTTTCATTTATTTCCCAGAGTCACAACACTTGTTGCTCTTTTCCAGCTGTATCAAAAACACAATTTAATTTTTTCCCATTAAGGTGAAATGTGGAACGCATGCATGTGTGTGTGTGTGTGTGTGTGGGCTGGTTGAGAAGTTTTTCATGCCAGGATCATAAAATACACTCAAGGAACAATACTAAGAGACAGAGAGAGAGGAGGATAGACAAATGCAGATGGACTGATAGAGGCGAATAGACAGATGTGGAGGCAGAGAGAGAGAGAGAGAGTGAAAGACAGAGAGAACTGGACAGCAGCCAGAGTTTACAGCCCGAACATTTAATTTCACACTCTTTAACTTTTCCTGATGGAGCTCTGCTGGCAGGGAAATACCTGATTAGTCAAGTTGTGTAATACGACTTCCTCTGCAGGAACCTTCAAACTTCTCAGTGAGAGAAAAGTGTGGGATGAAACTGGACAAATACGAATCAGAGGTTAAACCAAACTAATTATTGATTAGTGCATGAACTCGGTACAGAGCTGAACAGTTTCTTGGTTAAAAGCAGATGTGGAGAACTGCTTCAACACAAAAGCTCGGAGTCCACATTTAACGGTTATTGTTGATTATGGTCATTCTCACTGTGATACTAGAGGATGCTGCAAAGAGCAAACAGAGCATAAAACATAAAACACACTCTCTGTCAGGTTTCTTGAAGCTGTTGGTGCTTGAAGAAAAAGTTTGACTTTACATCCTTTACATAAATTTGTCATTGAAGCTAAAAGAATAAGAAAATAATTTCACTTTCTTGACTTTGCCACAACACTGTTCTCCTCCTGTGTTGTTAATTGATCAAATTAATAAGTATTTACACTAAAGAGTCCAGTATCCAGTCTAAAGGTGGACAAGTGATCTTTTACTGTTTGGTTTCACATTACATTAAATGCATCTCTCTCAAATCTTTCTCACTTGCTATATATGTTTCCTCAGTCCGATGCACACTGTAAGAACTCACACACACACACACACTCACACACAAAACCATCTTTCATGGCTGAATCATCAGCGGTGTGAACTGATTCCCACCCAGATACAGGCGGCTTTTCAGCCACGCAGGAGGAATCTGACGGGAGTGTGTGAGTCGCTGTGTGAGGTTTAACGTCGGATGAAGAAGATTACT
Source organism: Selene dorsalis (assembly GCA_900303245.1). Classification (NCBI taxonomy): domain Eukaryota; kingdom Metazoa; phylum Chordata; class Actinopteri; order Carangiformes; family Carangidae; genus Selene; species Selene dorsalis. The sequence goes on from OMNW01025000.1 coordinate 33,249, forward strand.
CAAGGGGGAAAAAAGAATAAAATAAGCACTGAAAAACACTGTTCCACTGACTGTACTACTGTGTGAGAGTGTGAGTGTGTGTCATGACACACATTTGTGCGAGAGTTTGGTCATTGGGCTCCAGAAACGTAGCCTATTTTTAACATTTTTACGACTCGAAAAACAAATTCCTCTGGATTAAGGTGATGCTGAGATCGTTGCAGCTTCAGTTTAATAGTTTACAGTGAGCGTTCAAGTTAAAACTAGTTATCGCTGAACAAAACTGTTGGATGTGCATGGAAATACAAGGTGTGAGAATGAGTAAGAGCGAGTTATGGTGCTACGAAGATGTGTTTAAAAATAAAGCTTTAAAAATGCAGCTTCATTACTTTATGAGCGCACACATGCATCCTTTATAAGAGAATCTCTATGCTGTGAATTGGAATGAAATAAGCTTGACTCAACTTGTTTCTGAAGGTTTAATTGTGCTTTGACTGCTTTATTACCTCCTGAGCTCCAGGTACTTGGCCCTCCTTAATTCTCTCAAGTGGTGTGTTGACAGTGAAAACAAGCCGGGGGAACAAATGCCAGGAGGGATCCAAGGATCTGATTGCACCGTCTCAACCCCCCCACACTTGGCTCGGGCTACAATGGGGGGTGGGTGTGTGGGGGGGCTCAAAAAGGGAACGATGGACACTTGTACAAAAGGGTTTGTAAATGTGTTTCTTTAGCTATGCCTGCTGGAATGCCACAGCAGTGAGAGTATTTTCACTTTTATGAGGAAGCGTGGTTTGATTTTTCTCCAAATGAGAGAACGGAGGATAAACGAGCCTGTGGCAGTGTGGCAGTAAAAAGTTTTGATTCTGAAATGTTTTACAATTAGATCTATTAGACACAATGCTCACACTAATACTTTCCAATTTTCAAGGATCTTAAAAGTCTGGTAATATTTTTCTTATTGAGAAAACACAAACATCAACAATGTTTCCAAGGGTTGAATGACTTTTGCTCCTCATGCAATTATTAAAATGCTGTTTTCCCATCAATCGATCCACACCAGTATAAATCCTGCCCTCTACGAGATACACACCGTTATTTCATCATTGTCCTGTTTCTGTTGTCTTAAATACTGCCCGTTAACCACACAGACATTTCTCAGCTCTTTCAGCCATCTTGACTTTTGACATCACAAAGTTTTCCTCCTCACCTCAACACCCTACAGCTGCTGTATCTCACTAAACTGGCTTACTGTATGTTTTTTTTTCCCAGAGCTTCCCAAGTCAGTGTTTTAATATCTTAGAAAAACAGCTAATTCTTATCATGAAAAACCTTGTTCACTGTGAGTCGATCCTACTTAACCTCCTGTGTATCACTCCACCTGTAAAATAGTCCCCTACTAATGTATTATTTACTTTCATTTCGGAGCTCTTTAAGGTAAAACTGTATCTCTGGGATGTACATCATCTGATGAGAATTGCTGCCTGAAATAAAGGAATCCGACATTACCAACCTGATCATTTAAATGGAAGAAGTGATTGTGAGTGAATCTAATTGTGAACTTGTGTGTGAACGTAAGTTAAGTGTGGATAATCTTTTAATTCTGCTGTAATTTCTCTGACACTTCTGGCTCAGTTTGAGCAGATGCTGTTTGAGTGACATGATGAAATCATCAGTTTCACGCTAGAGATATTAATCATCTTTAATCCCTTAACTAAATGTAGTTTAATATAATAATTTCCACTCATTCACAGCACTAATATGAAACAGCTTGATGCATCTCATCACTCCATTGTTTGTAAAATGGGTCTGATAACAGCGTGTCATTAAAGGTCAGAACAAGGTCAAATTTTTACCCGCCGCATCATCTCCAGTTTGAAAAGGGTACAACAAAGTACCGTAAAATACGACCCAGATGGAAGATCGGAGACCTGCAGGGAATTAAAATGATTATTTAGTAACAGCATTTTATTTTGACAGAAGCTGGTAAAGGGAGGAAGGGTTGGGGGGAGAGAGTGGAGGTAGGCTGAGGGTTAGAGGTGGAGAGGTTGTGGCTGGGTAGGTAGGTATGGGGGGAGGGGGGTTAGAGAGCGAGATAGAGAGGTGGTAGAGGGAGGTAATACAGGAGGAAAGAGGGGAAGAGGGGGAGAAGCCCAAAGCTCTTAGGGAACAAAGAGGTACTTATACAAGCAGCAGCAACAGCTGAAAACATCTTTAAGCTGAGCCAGGCTGGCTGAG
>OMNW01025007.1:0-20004 GCA_900303245.1 Selene dorsalis
TATCACCGGAAGGATGCTGTGCCACGGAGGAAGCGTGGGGATTTTATTGTGTTGACGCCGTACAGCCTGTGATTATATTATAACAGTTTCGCCCATTTGCTCAACCACCACCGGTCTTTTCACCAGTCTTCACTCTGCCGGCCTTGAATCCCGGACCAGCAGCTGCTATGTTCCCCTCGTGTTGCTCCAAACCCGCGGACAGCGGCGACAAGAGGAGCTCCATCGCTAAGCTGCTGCTCGGTGTGTTTGTGGTGTACATGCTGCACACCGCCTGGCTGCTGTACGGCTTCCTCAACACCAAGCCCTGCGATGGAGGCAGGGGGGAGCACTGCATCACCTCCTACCTGACAGCGAGACCCAGACTGCAGGTTAGCACCGGCCTGTCTTTCCTATGTCCTTAACCCCATGAGGCTAAAGGGATAAATCAACATCCATTTAAAGACTGCAAGGACCTGATCATACAGTTAAAACAAGTAAAGAGCCTCTGCCTTTGCATCGTGCTATCAGCCAGCATGTTGCCAAGGGACTGCTTAGCGCCAAACCTCTGGCAAATCAGGTGTGAACTTGGGTGGCAATGTGTAACGTAATTGATTTTAGCTTGAACTACAAGGTCATAATATCCATTAAACACTACAGTCTGCAGCCTGTCTCTGTATCTATGAAGACTGGAGGTTGTTCAGCCTATTCAGACATTTGGAGCTCATGGTGATTTAGTGATGGAGTAAATCCTCTCAGAGATTTATTGTTGTGATGATGCAGCTGCAGGATGAAGCTTTAGAAACCTCAGCTGCTTCGACGCTGCATCATAATAACAAAAAATCTCCTGAAGATTAATTGAATTTCAGTCCATAAAACAAACATTACCGTGCATGTTTATTTTGAACCGGGTTTTCTTCTGTTCACTGTGATTTGACTGCTTTTGGAAAAACACAGCCTTTCAACTCTCTTGACTCTTACCCAGATGAGCGTCTTCACCTGCCTCGTGCCGGACAACAGCCAACTCAACCTCGCTGTAAAAATAGACCCATTCGATCCACACACCACATTTGAAAGGTGGGTGTGACATGTTAACAGTACAACATGTGATAATCACGGTCTGTGGAGACAGAAGCTTTTATATTAGGCAAAAAGAGTAGAAATGTACAGGACACAAACATAGAAGGACACAGATTGAAATCAGTGAGTAACTGGTCAACACTATTACAGAATAAGAATAAAACAATTTGTCCTTCACAATATTTTTCCACTTTCATCCCTCATACTTCTCTGTCTCTCTTTCCCTCCACAGGCAGGTGAATGTCCCTCTCCCAGAGGAGACTCGGGCTAATGGAACTCTGTATGCAGTCGTTTATATTCACAAGGCTGGTGTTTCACCTCTGGAGGACAGCAGAGAAGTTCACTCTGCAGCTCAGCTCACCACCTACATCACTCCCGCACACACACAGAGACAGGGAGACACACAGAAGGTGAAATGTAATTCAGCTTCCGCCACAACGTGCGCTCACATTTCAACCTGCCACGTGAACTTTAGGCCACATTCAGACACAAGTTATTTTCCTGTTTCCATCAGAGATCCAGTATCCCACATCCTGTATCCCATTGGAGACCTCAACTGTCAGTCACCATGATGTCAGAGGACTTCACCTTCAACAAGGCGGGGCTTCCCAGTGACGTGCGGCGCTACATGAGGGTGTAAGTGTCCACAGGAAGCTTTGGAGGTCAGAGCCTGGTGATCAGGCAGAGTGCTGCTGACTCCTGCTTTATCATTGCTGCTTGTCATGAAGAGTCTAGAGCTGGAGGGCACAGAGTAAAACAGATTTGTCAGAAAATCAGGGAGACTGTAACATTATTTGAGAATCTGGGTCTTGTCTCAGTCACGGTCGAGCTGGACTCGGGATTTTTGCGGTGACATCTTTTTTTTAACCGCAAATTTCTCTCTCTGTCACTTGGTCACTTTGGTTTATGTAATTCAATTCAATAAGTTTAAGATAAAATTGTTAAATTGTTAAAATTGTTTTACAAAAGTATATGTTCGTGTAACCATCTGAAAAACTTGGTCGCACCAGTGTCAAAAGTGGGAGACTTCATAGTGTCAAGTGTTATAAAAACAATGGTCAAAGCTCTTCAAGTGAAAATGTTTAAGTATTTACTGTATGTGTAACACCCTGTACTTTATACCCTTTATACACCAAGTGCCACATCTCTTTGTGGCCACTCGTCATTTATCAGATTAATTTACTTGAATCATTCTTACTGTCCTCATTAGGTAAAATGATCTCATACCTTTACAAGACAAAGCAAAGATTAGACCAAAGTTAAGTCATTTTGTTAATTTATCTTGTGTTTGCCTTGTGAACCCCTTGGATGGTTCCAACCCCCCAAGAAACCCCCCACTATGGCAGTACCATCACTGAATTTTTCATTAATCACACACAGGAAAATATGCTACAGCAACAGCAGGTGATTTGAGCTCTGTATAAACACACTTGTTAGTGGAGGATTGACTGATTATTGGTCGTTAAACAAACTATGATGATATATACTAAAGAAAAAAGCCTGTCAGCCTGTCTCTTAGTCGCTACCTTCCAGGTGTCACTGTAAATGCATGTGTATATATTTACTCACTCTTGAGAATCCACCAGCCTGTAAATAAGCACTCTTCCCTGGTGTTTGAGTAAAGCTGTCTTCTTGTCTTGTCTCTGGTCTGCAGGTCTCAGGAAAGCCGACAGATGATCTACCTTCCTCTGCTGCTGGTTAATGAACTCAGCGTCAGAGTCAGAGACCTCGTGGTAGGAAGTGATGTTTAAAAGACACAGTAAGAATTATTTTCTGTTGACTTTTGTCTGGGTTTTTGAATTGGACTAACATGTCCACACATTTATCCATCCCACAGGAGATCAGCAGCAGCACCGCTCAGCTCCCTCTGACTGTGTCCTATGAGGGAATCTCTTTACGGAGGTTCAGGTTTTGGGTTCATCTGCAGGATGTGGTTTATTCTCTACGGCAGTTTGGTGAGCTCATGTGACAACAGATACTTTGTGATATGATGATTTTGTGAATTAAGGTTTTAAAGATATTTATCAGGTTCAGGGTTATTTCTCTTTTTAATTAAAACCTAGGAGTCAATTTCACAGTATGTTACAGTGTTGAGACCATGATAGAAGAAGAAGTGTAAATACTGAATTAATTTATCTTTATGATATTTTTGATTATGGACATGTTGCTCCTCATGTCTAATAATACGAAGCCTGAACTGAATCCTCTGATGCTGCTTCTTTGTGTTATTCAGGCTTCACAGAGGAAAACATTGATGAAATTAAAGAAACTCTGATGGGGTCCAACCTTTACCTGTTAGTGCTCACTGCACTGATCACAGCTCTGCAGGTAAGACTGTGTAACACCTCATAAACACCTAAATGTTCACATAAAAATCCCCAGATTGTCTCATCTCAGCAGTGTTGAGCTGTGTTCTGGCTCCTTTGCAGCTCATCTGTGAATTCTTGGCTCTTAAAAATGACATCAGCTCGTGGAGGAAAAAGAAGAGCATGGCAGGAATGTCCAGGAAGTCAGGTAACAAAGGTCTTGCAGAAAAGAAGATTTTGTTAAACTGGCTGTGGCATGTAAGGGCTCATTAACAACAATGAGCAACATTAAGTTATATTTGTTCTGTGGATGACCCACCACATGCATGGATAAAGCTGACATGATATCATTGAAGGTCTAAATGCTCCTCTGTGTCTCCTCTGCATTTGTAGTTCTGTGGCGTAGTCTCAGCACTTTGCTGATTTTCCTCCACCTGCTAGAGGAGACCAGTCTGCTGGTGCTGATCCCTGTCGGACTGGGAGCCTGTGTGGAGGTAAATCTAGTGTAATCAGCCTCCTGCAGCAATAACAATATGAACAGACAATTTTAAACCAATCAAAACTGTTATCTTTACAGGTCTGGAAAGTGTTTAAAGTGTTTAAGATCCAGTGGCAGTGGAAAAGCTCCAAGCTCCATGTGAGTAATAGTCCAGTTGCCATTTGTGTTTAAATGCTGCATCTGCATCAGGTGACACAATATAATGAAGTTTGTATAGAAATAAGTGATAATCAATCCACTCATTTCTAATCCAAGACCTGCTCCTCTCTCACTGTGTAGTTAAATAAGATGGATGAAGAGGAGAGAAAGACGGTGGACTATGATGCACAGGTACAGGAGTGTGTTTCTTTCTTGTCTGACTTTATGTCTCAGTCTCAGCCTTTTTTTTTTTTTCAACTTAAGTGTTTTGTCTGTGGTTTTCACTCCAGGCGTCCAGATACTTGTCCTACTTGGTCTATCCTTTGTGTATCAGTGGAGCTATTTTCTCACTGGCCTACTTACGCCAGAAGAGGTGAGCTGATCACCGTTACTCAGCTCTCACATTTTTTTACACACTGTTTAATTCCAAGTGACACCAAATGTCCCGTGACTGAAGTCCATCCACTGTAGAACTGTAGTAACTAGTAAACACACGCTGTACCTTCTTCTGATTATTAAATTAACATTAAATTGTGTTGTGATGACAGTTATTATTCCTGGTTGGTCAACACCCTGGTGACGGGTGAGTCCACTGATATCCATCACCATGACATTGTTTGTTTGTACCATTGAAAACAACCTCATGCATGTGATTCATTAGTTGATTTGTCGACATCATTGCTCTGCCTCTCCTGTCAGGAGTGTACGCCTTTGGCTTCCTCTCTATGGCCCCACAGCTCTTCATTAACTACAAGGTCTGTTCTAAAACTTGAAATTTTATGAGTGTGTTATTACCACATTATCTGTTGATGGTGGTGAGTGAAGTGTATCCTCCCTGGTCTTTCCTGTTTGTCTTCTGGCGCTGCCTTGTTTTTCTCCGCCCCTTGTTCTGGATCAGTTGAAGTCTGTGAGTCACCTGCAGGGGACAGTGTTGATGTACAGAGTGAGTACTAGTATATTACAGTGAATTTGGCTTTGCTTGTTTTTCTGTCAGATTAAAAGAACCATTTTGTTTTAACTCCACTTGCCTCTTTCCACCAGGGAATGAACACACTGATCTCAGACCTGTGCACCTGTGCCTCCTTTTTCTCCTCCACTGGATCCTTCTCCTCCTTGCATCAACTCTCCTGCTTCAGAGATGAGCTCCTCTTCCTCCTCTACCTCTACCAGCGAAGGTAGACAGTGCAAACACTCACAGTTATCTAACCAGGAAACTTTATTTTCCTGTATGTAAAGGTATAAGACAGCCATAACAGTAAAATTGGTGATTGGTTTAAATGTTAGGGCTGATCTGTGTGTTTTTTTTGGCCAAATCAAATCAAAGTCATGAAGCTAGCTGAAAATAAATGAAACAGTACTGTAAGTTTCAAATTATAACATAACATGTATCATTTGTAAATAGTATTCTTTAAATGATATATAATATTTTTATCTAAAATTGTTACTGTTTTATTCTTTCTCTTATTTTTCTGTTGTATTGTGTATTATATGCCTGATGCTATAACACAGTAATTTACCAGCCTGGGATCAATAAAGTATATCTTTAAATTATCTATCTATATCTTAATTAAATTACTAATGATTCAGGATGAGCTCTTACAACAGAACATGGATATACACCGGTCAGCCTTGGCAATAAAACCATTTTGGATGTTATGCCTGGTCAATATTTGTATTAATTATGTGTTTGTGCTTAAAAGTTGAAGTGATATAACAACAGTACCATCATATCTCCACCAGGCGTTACGCCCAAAAGGCCAGACGACGAGACTCTGGGACCCACAGCAAGAAAATAAAGACTCAGTGAAGAGCGGACGAATGAATTCTTTTCAGACTCAAATGTACAGAAAACGCATTTTTGAAAAAGACAGAGGCAACAATCAGCCTTGAAGATGTGATACAGAGACCAGGGCTGGACACTAGGATATGTCTGAGCAGAGACAACCCCGTCCTGCTTCAGACTCTTCACTGCTACACTCTCAGCTGTTCTGCTGCTTTCTCCTTGGTACTGACGACTCCCCTTTTACAGCAGCAGTGAATTGTTATTATTATTATCACAGATCCTCTCTGCTGCACGTTAGCCTGGATCATCTCTCTGGATTTCAGCATTTGCTTGATTCTGCTCTTCTTGCACACACTTTCATTCTTCATTATAGTGAAATAGATCAGATTAATAGATTAATCAACATCTTCCTTGACTAGTCTTGGACTTTATGACCGACTCAACTCTGTGTTTTGTCCCTGTCCTTACATGGATTAACATGACTTTTGTTAAATGCCTGAATCATGATTCTCCCTTTAAAATTCACATATTCTTCGTATAGATTCATAAATGTTCAGTATATCCTGTATGTTTGTCTGCAGCAGCTTGGACAGCCTCTAATAATGGCACAAAATGTCCAACCAAAAGGAAAAAAAAACTAGTTCTCAGTGCAGCACACGGTATTTACAGTATTTGGAGATTTCAAAAAATGCTCTATGGTATGAATGTTGCATTGTGACACTGGATGTTGATGTTGAAGATGATGACGATGGATGTGCAGGGAACTTTTTTTTTTGATGATGAGCCATTTCAGAAAAATGAATGACTGACTTTTTTTTTTATCTCTAGAGGTTAAAGTTGCAGATAAGTCCCTCATCAGATCCTGAAGTTGTACTGACGTCAAAGTGCTGAGGTATTAGATCGAGTATGCAACTAGACCAATCTAATGTTAGTTTCATGTACCTGAGTCTTTTTTTGTATTTTGTCATCTACACTCAATGCACTTTGACTTCAAGAAATAAACAATTGACCATTTCTCTACAAAAGGCATAAATGCTATTGAAAATGCACTATTCACATTCTATTCTATATACATAGTTTTTTGTTTTGTGTTGCGCTTGTGCCACACCTAAAGCTATATTTCTGCTTCTTTGCTGACTGAACTGCTTGAATTTACAAAAATGTAATGATTCATTTTGTATTATTTTATTTGTCATTGGTTTGACAAACTACCCTGCTTGTATTTTTTTAATAATATGGAAAAAAATAAAAATAAAAATGGATTCATCGTTCACGTGAATCTGAACTAAACAGCTGGTGTGTGCACGGGCTGATGAGCAAGTGCTGTGTGTCTATCAACACGTGTCATCAAGAGACAACAGACTGGTATTCATGGCAGTTTCTGTGGAGGAAGCTACTTCCTTTGATCATTTAGAGGGAGTGTGTGCATGTGTATGTGCTTGTTTTTGTCTTTATAAATCTGACAAATAAAATTCCTGTAAGATTTAGGTTTGGCTTCAAGGGATTGAAATTTAATTAAGGAGCATACTTTAAAAAGGTGTTGCATGTGCATGTGTGTTGATGTGTACTGGGTGTGGGTGTGGGTGCATGATGGTGCATTCCTCTGTTGACACTGGACGCATGTGATATGACAGATATGAAGATAAATTGATTGCTGTCCGTCCGTTTTTTTTTTCCCTTAAACTTAAAATTTGTCATGACAGTGATGCAGATTTATTTTGAAGTGATTCCACTTTACCTAAGATCAGAACCTTAAAGTTTAGGCTGCATGTCATTTTGCTTCACTTATTCACAGAGGCTCATGTGAGACAGAAATGGGAGTTGCCTCTTGACAACAGAGAATAAAGCCAAGCAGCTGACTCTCCATGAAGTCCTGCTGCACTGGTTCAGCTGAAACAGACATGACATAATATTTGTCGCCTCAGCCTGCACAGACACACGCTGTGTTTCACTTCACAGCTGCTGTCACTCAATGAGCCACACTGTGACTGTGACTGACAGTAGATAAATAACAGGTATCTGTGAAACCGCAGCAAGATCGAGGAATGTCCCTTGTACATACACGCATACACACACACTCTCTCTCTCACACACACACACAGAGTAGAGCACAGTGGCTCTGACTGACATACAGGAGGTTCACTTGAAGCTAACACTTGCTGTGAAGATGCTCCTCAGCCTTGTGTTCCTCTCCCTCCTCTTCTCTCCAGGTATGGACCTAAACTCATACTGAAGGTCAAAAGGTCAGGGGGATTTAATGTAGGACTTTTCTCAGTTTAGCTCAGAGGCCCTGACCTATGTAAGTCTTATAGGAGGGGAGTTATTGTTAGGGTGGACAAACAAACTTCAGTCTAATAAAGGTTCAGTGATTTGAATATTTTGGATTTACTGCTCTGTTCGTCATCAATATTAATTTGTTAATGGTTTAGAGAAACTCTAAATGATTGAAGGTGAATTAATCCTTTAGTCTGAAAATCTGAAATTTGAACAACTTGACAACCCTTTTATAAGACATGCAGTTGTGATTATGTGTCATTGCACAACAGATTTTTACAGATTTATCTGAAAATAATGAATTCATTGACTTTATCATCAGAGTGGAAATACTCTATTAGTGTATCACTGTGTATTTTGTATGGTGATGCGATAAAGTGCTGCTTTCTTTATCTTGACTAATAATTAACCTGTGTTACTGGTTTAGTCTTGTTCTTAAGACCTTCAATGTCCTTACCATTTTTTTCTGGCAGGTTGATGCACCCATATTGAAAATGTGCTATAACATTAAAGTCTTTTTTGATGCGCTTCAGAAATATGAATGTTTAATTCAGATTTCATCTGTGTAGATTTTGCCTTTGGGTCATTTTACTCTCTGATTAATTGCAACAGAATAAGTGGGGGAGATTGTTACTGTAAATTCTGCAGTTATTTGTGGAATTCATCACAACAAGATGCATGTTTTTTGTATAGTGTGTCCACTGTGGTGCATCTATCAGCCTGATGACATATGACAGCAGAAGAACAAATTCTATGGGAGGAATTGTAAACGACATTATCATCATAAGGTTCTGACAATACAGTCTGTGGGAGTAGCTGTTTTTTTTGTTGTTTTTTTTAATATCCCTTTCAATATAAACTTATGGTGTGTCAGAAAAGTTTCTCCCTCCATAATTTTCTTCTTCTATAGTCAGACTGAAATACTGAATGATTTGGGGTTTACCGGTTTGGATAATAAAGGAATGGTAGCTACATTAATTCAGCTTCAACTGGGCTTTTATCACTAGATAAAGAATCAGTAAAGAATCTTGAAATCTATTCATCTTCTGTTTAGTTTTTCAAGATCTTTCTCTTTTTTAATCTGTGTTTTTGTCTGCTCACATCTGCAGTGTTGTCACTGGAGTGCTATGTGTGCAGCTCTTCTGCCACTAATGAAGAATGCAACTTGAACACTCAAGAATGTCAGGCACCGCTGGACACATGCATGACTGTTGTGGACACATTAGGTAACACTGACAACACTGAATCTGGTGTTTATACAAGACCACACAGAGCTTTAGGTCTTCAGGATACAGCTGTGATAAGAAAAATGTCTTACTGCATCTAAATATTAACACAGTATGTGGCAGGTTTGGTTGCTTATTTGTGATTATGTTTTATTATTATTCATGTAATTATCATAAATGATTTGGCCCCAAGTATTGAATGAGCTCAGTCGTTTTTCACCTGGTATTGTGCAGCCTCCATCAATGAAAAGAACTCAATCTACCACCCTGTTGTTTTGTGTGTGTTTGTGTGTGTGTTGTCCAGGTTTGGTCAAAGCCATAGTGAAGCAGTGTGCCAGCAGGGCCACATGTGCAGGAGCTGCTGCGTCGGCCTCAGTGGACGAGAACGGAAACGGAAACAGAGTGAACTGCTGCAACACCTTCGACCGGTGTAACTTCAGCGGAGCCAAGTCTGTTCACATTCACATGACTCTCCTGCTTCTGACTGTAGGAGCTTTACTGATGCTGTTCCACTGAGGCCGGGTCCAGCTGTATAGTCCTTTATATGTAATATACTGTATCATGTAAAATCTATTCAGCCTCCTAATTCCTCGTAATTATTTTCTCGTTAAAACCACTGTAAATACGACATTTAAAATATTGACAATAACCTAATGAAAACTAAATGTTACCTGGGAATCAAAGAGTACAGGTTTCTTTTTTAGGATTGATCAATATTGAACCTAATTATGGAAATGATGCTGTACTATGCTTGAAAATGATTGGTTCCTCTCCAGCCTAAAATGCCTTCAAATAATATAAACGTTTTATAATATATACAAAAGTATGTCTTACAAATGTCTTTAATTTGTCCAGTATTTGTGGGAAGGCTCTGATCAACTCCTAAACCCTACACCTGTGACACAAGTGACAAGTATCATCCAAGTCAAATTTGGGGCTCAAAGATAAAATAAATAAATTATAAAATGGGATTTTTATTTCCAATTTTTTAGGATATAATTGTAGCTCATGTAGTTTGTGTTTTTTTTAATGTAATTAAAGCACAAGCACTATAATGTCCTGTTTTTTTTAATATTTTAATGTGAAATAATTGAAACGCAATGTGGAGCCTCATGGAGTTGTCAACACCAACATTAACACAAAATAAAAACTCTAACTAGATGATGGACACCAATGTGTTTTTTTTTTTTTACCATAGGTAAAAATCCGGACAGACAGATTTCTATTTCATCATTATTTTATTTCATTGTTTTTTTCCTCCTATTTGACAAGATGGCTGATTTAGCCCAGAAGACAAAATAAAAACCAGTGTTTACTAGTACGAGTTCTGTACAATTCACCAGTGATACACACCAGTATAGCTTACAATATACCAACATGAGCAGATTTACACAACAACAAGAAGATAAAATAGATTTTTTTTTTTTTGTTTTTTTAATTTTTATCCCTATAACACCCAGATATTTGATAGTTTCATTGCTGGCAATCAAATCTGGGTAAAATAGAGTAAAAAATTCTGTTTGCTGTGCAAATATGCTCTTCTCCATACCAGTATATCATGCTATACCAGTACAGTCACCAGTATATTTCATATAGCGGTATGTCATACTCCGTGTGGGGTCAGTATTAACAAAGACATGTGTGGTCTGCTGTAGTTTCAGTTCAGTGTTTCGTGTCTGGAAGTTCCAGTCATGTGGCTCCACATTTCATATCTGTGTGTATGTGTGTTTCTTCCCCTGGAGACCGTTGTTAGGGAGGGACATTTGCAAAGTGTTACACCTGACAGAAACTGAGTCTCAAAGCACAAAGGTTCCAGTTCTGAGGGTTGTCTGTGTCTGTGTCGCTGGGAAATTTACTTTGTGACACTAGTGGCTTCAGGGGCTGATAGAGGTGTGACCCATGAAGAACAACTAAACTATACTGGGACTGTAGGTGAGGAGAAAAACAGAGAAGGAGACGCTGTCCTCGCAGAAATAGTTAGTCAAGCTCAGTGACCAGTCTGAGACATAATGTCCTCTAGAAGAATCCAGTCACCCACACTGAATCCTCAAAGTCCACCATCTTTCTTTCATTTTTGCTCATCAGAGTCAGTGCTGGGATTGAATATCTGCTTCTATTCCAAGTTATAAACAATTTTCAGTATCGAGGAAGAAGACTGTGACTGTTCAACACAACACAAAAAACATGGAGCCAGCCGATAAAAAAGAGTAGGCTAAACTGAGTGCGATTAGGGAGCTTCCTGTCTGCTGTGTTTAATCAGACAGAGTTGGATTCTTCACATTTGGAGTCTTTTAAAACCTGCTCAGATAGGAGCTGAGGAAGACTGCAGGAGGGAGAGGAGCAGTGAGAATGAAAAAGTGAGTGAACTAGAAAGGAACGAGGCAGTAGACCGGCGCTGCGCTGTCCTCAAGTTTTAATCCGCTCTTCCCGTCTCTCCCTCCGTCTCCTCCTCTGCAATTTCTGAGTCTATAAATAAAAGCTGGTGAGACGGAGGGAAGACGGGGCTCGGATGGAGGAGAGAGAAGGGAGGAGCAATGGAAGGCAGGAGGGAGGCTGCTTCTCCTGACTGAACTGAGACCGTCTTGACTGTGAGATCACGTTTTTGGAGCATCAACCAAAAAGCACTGCACACGACCAAAGCTTGAACAGAAAATATCTGGTTTGATCTGCCCATCGATGAGCATCCGTGGTGATGGTGGAGGTATTTCAGCTGAGGAGGAAGCTCACATCCGGGGGTCAAAACACATGACATCAACAACAAACTGACATGGCTGCTGACTGATGTCCAAGTTCATTCCCACTGTGAAAGTCATGCAGATATGTTGCAGATCAAATGCAGTCTGATCAGGTTCTGATGGCTTTGCTTTAAAGTTAGATTCCACAAAGACTAATCTATCTGATATCAACAAATCCAGATCCAATCGCTCACATGATGATGTTGGTTTTAAGCCTTTGAAACCTCTGACCTCAGGAATCCGGCTCATCCAGGCTCACAGTTTAAAGATCACCAGTATATTCCTGTCCTCCTCTCATCATTGTAATCCAGTCCAGAGAGGGTGAAGCTGCCAAGTCCCTGATTCAGGAAGAGTTTTGCTCTGTTCTTGTATTAAGAAAGTCACAGTGGTGGAGAGTTTAATCCCAGATGAACCGACTGCCTTGGTTTACGCAGGATTCAACATCTAATGATCAGAGCCTTCGTTTCCTCCGTCTGCTCTCACATATCAGGAGTCACCACCTGACGTCACTAATCCACGAGTCTTTTATTCTACCACTGCCAACAGGAGCCGCAACCATGCCGTTTCTCAAGTAGCGGACCGGCTCCTGTTGGTTGGCTCAGTATGGCTAGTGTGGGCGGGACTGGGCCATCATCTTGAGCCGGGATTGGTCGATGACGTCCAGCAGGTTCTTGGCATCAACTGCCAGAGCGTGAGCTGCTGTTAACATCTGTTTCTTATAGTCCTGCTGGAGACTGGGACACAGCAAAAACATAAACAAATACATTCAATACACAACAGATGAGTAGTGAGTAGATGGATATTAAAGAAGCTGTATGTAAGACTGTGGCCAGAACTGCAGTGCATTGTTTCCCCTCCCCCTTCCTCGCAGAATTGAGGTTGCCAGGTAGTTACACGCTGGCCTCTGCCCTGCTCCAGCTTTGTGGCTATGGTACCCCTAAACTCACTCACACCAGAACTGCGACTATGTAGTAATAGAACAAGATGAAACGGATAGAGCTGTATACATGCACTGGGAAAACAGGTCACAGTGCAAGAAACTAGGTCTGCGCCCAGGAGAAAATTATCCACTCCCTATGCAGATCCTGGTTTTGTTTCTGCTTTTGTTTCTGCTTTTGTCAATACGGCTTTGAGAGTCATAGCGAAGTCTTTTAATTTTAGTATTTTCAAGCATAATCTGCAATGCTTGTAGCTGCAGCTGGATGCTGAAATGCCACTGACTTTGTGATTGGGAGATAGCGATGGGTGGCGCAACAGGCAAAACACAAAATCAAACCATAAACATTTGCATGCTGCAAATAAAATTTTTAAATGCGAATATTCTGGCTGTACTATTGTTGTCAGCTAAAACAGTATTTAAAATTAACATGATTCCTTACTCTCTGGTGATTTTATGATTACTTGCCATACATTTCTTACATATGGCTCTTTTAAAGACAATATATATATAAATCTGGCGCCTCCAAGTGGTAGTGTGAAAAACGTCAGTGTGTGTATTTCTACCTCTATTTGGAGACAACACTGAACGAAACAAGAGCAAATAACCAAACAGAAACCACATCAATGCAGAAATATTCTTTTTGAAGTGAGACTAAAAAAGGTTTCTAACCACTGCATAGATGCTGCTTGATTTCATAAAAACATAAGGCAGTGAAACAAAACTAATCCTGTGTCCTGTGATGAGGCTGGTGTTTACCTACCTGGTCATCACATACTGCTGAGCTAACTTCATCTTCCCAATCAGCTCTGCCAAGTCAGAGTTCAACAGCTTTTGTGCCATTTCAATCTGTTAAAGCAGACATAACGCAAGTTAGCACCAAAAAATAAAAAGTGATTTACCAACATCTAATGGTAATATCAACTGAAATATTTAAACAGACCATAAACACGCATACATCCATGTTTTGACTGGTTTAGAAAGGGTTCATTTTTTTGTACCTCTCTGTGTGTGCTGGCTGGAAGTTGTGGTAATGTCTCATCTACTGTGGCCAGTAATGTCCTCAGTGCCAGACCCACATCCTGAAACACACACGCAAAAAGAGAAGCAGACAGAGCAGATCAAAATGAAGGGTAAGATAAAGAAAATCTGTTCAATAATTCATGTGGAGACACATTCAAGCTTATAAAACATGTGATAAAATCTTATGGAGACAAACTATAATGTAACTAAAAAAAGAGTTGTTTCTTATAAGAAGACTTCAGTTACTAAATTCACACAATTCAATGCAATATCTAGTGAGGTTAAAAGGTCAAATCTGCGGAGTCTGGCTGATAGATGATTCACAAATTATTCATCTTGAAGCAGAGTAAAAAAAACCCATCCCTCCGGCCTCTGCAGAGCTGAACAACGTATGATATCAGAACGGTAAAGGAAGGACGTGATTAAACTTCACCATCAACTATGTGATACGTTCAAGCCTCAAGCTCAGGAAAGACGATTCATTGTAAGCTGCTAAGAAGAACACGCTTTGAGTGCTTCTGTTACCTTCACCATGGGAACATATTCCTCGGGAGGAGCCGGCTGAATCTTGCTCGACATCTCGATCACAGCTTTGACCAGTCCTGTCACGTTCTCGTACACCTTGTCGTTAGAGCGGTCCAGATTGGCGGTGGGGGGCGGGCTGATCTCTTGAGGCTGCAGCTGGACCACGAGAAAAAAGAAACCTTAACGACAGGTTTACTGAACAAAGAACGACAGCGCCGTGTAGAGCGACTGACAGAAAACCAGCCGAGACAATGCAGGTGAAATGATGAGCTCCCTAAGAACAAAATGTCCTGACGTTTACTGTCGGAGTTACTGGTACAAATCCTGCATGATTATAGAGATGCACATAAATCATGCACTGCCTGACCCTGGTGGAGAGGACTGTGACCTTACACATAACAAACTACATCACAAGGAAAAATGAGAAGATTAATGAGCAGGTGACTGAAGGGATGAATATGGCAGTAAGTTTTTCGGATCTCAGGCTGGATTTGACTTAGTATGGACTGATGGTAAACTGCTGTTATTACAAGAAATTCTCCATTCTGACCACTAGGTGGTAGTGTCACACAATTGTAATTGTAATATATATATTTCTTCACAGGTATCTGTTGAAAAAGAAATCTGTCCTCAATGAGACCAACTGTATAAGTAATGGTTTTAATAATGATGATAACGACAATCCAAAACTGTTAAGGCAGGAGTGACATCTTCATAGTCTTTTTTTTATTTATGCTGTGAACTGCACTTGAATCAATGTATAGATGTATAAAATCTAATCTGTATAATTTTATTCCACGTTCTTATTTCCTCTTTACTACGCTCAACCCACTTGTCCTTCCAGAGCCACGTTACTTCTTAAAGACACACAAAAATGTTTTTATCTCATACTTATGTATATTCTGCTTTGGCTGGGAAGTTAAATGGTTAAAATGATAATGTCAAGTGAAGTCAAACATCACAAATGAGTCTCAAAGGGCCTTATAATGTAAACGACATACAACACCCTCTATTAACAATAGCCTACAAGATAGTGTAATTATGGTTTCGTTAGTTCAAAAAGTCGTCACATGTAATTAGGGGAAATTAATTTTATAGGATTTTCAGTGTGACAGAGCGTTAAATATTGTTAGTATAAGAAAACCATTTGGATATGGATGTTAGTTTGGAGAGGGAGAGAAGACGGAGACAAGAAATCTGACTGCACAACGAGGGCAGGGATGAAACATACAGAACATTTGTTTTCTATATGATCAATTTGAATTTGATTTGTTGGACCGATGGACCGAACGCGTTGATGTGTGAACCAACTAGCAGACAAGACGCACAGTAAACACACACAGACGGTGTGCTGCTTACCCGCCAGGGCTACGGTCAACATTAAGGCAGAGCGCAGGGAGAGGTGGGGAGGGAGAGAGGGAACAGTAAAGGGAAAAGAACATAAAAGGAAAATATTAATGCTCTAAGCATTAAAAAGGTGCCATGTGTAACTCTGCATGTATTTTTCAGGTGTGGTGCTGATCTTACAGGTGTGTGTTTATATCTCTTTGCTTATATCAATATGTCTGTGGAAGTGTTTTTGTCCTCAAGTCCTCAAAGTTGCACATGATTTAATGTTTCTATGAGTTTCCTTTTCTGCATGTTATTACCTATACACGTGCATGTGCGCGTATGTGTGTGTGTACCTTGACTCCATCGTTGTAGCTGTCTCCAGTATTTAGACAAGCCAGACTGCCCACTTGGCTCTGGGCCCCAGGTCGAGGAGGTTTCTTCGGGGGAGCTGCATGCTCTGCAGGAAACAGCATATAAAGGTGAACATTAATGTTTCCTCACAGCTTTATCAGTGCAACTACATATTGTTTTCATAATCATTTTTTCTATTAATTAGTTCTCAGTCTTTAAATGTCTTTCTTGCCTGGCCAAAAATAAAAAAGGAGTGCATTTAAGAGAATATTTGCCATTTTTTTCTTGATGTATCTATAATCAAAGATCAAAGCACACGGGAAAATTTGGTTTGGAGTCCGGGGGAAAAATGCGGCTCGTCATACGAAGAGGGAAACTGCCCTGCAGAGTCTCCCAACTGTAAAACTATTTTCAGCTGAATGTTTTTCTACATCCTCTGCACTCTGCTGCCTGCAGGCCGGGAATATTAACACAGCATATTGAGTCCATATAAACAGAGGTTGATTTGCTCCATTCCAGGCCAACAGGCTGCTGAATGCACAATCAGATCTGTTGTATTGTGGCAACAGACTGTCGGACTCTGCAGGCATGACACTGACACACACACCGACACACTGTCTGCTGCGCAACAGACAGAAAGGCTGGAGATACACAATCTGTATACAGGGTGAGCATCGCAACATGTGGGAAATGTGCACATAAGGAGAGCGAGTCAGAGAAAGACTGTAATTATAGAAGGTTAGAGGCCTGTCTATTACCTGATTTGCCAACGGGCTGGTATATGTGCTGGTTTCCCGTCTGCACAAACAAACAAACAAACAAACAAACACAATAACAAAACACTGGGTTAGAAGCAGCACAGTCACAGTCATTAACATAGTCAGAAGCTTGAAAGGAAATTAGGACCTCATGGGCAAAAACAGCCATATGGCTCTGAGAAATGCAGAGAATCCAATTTCATTTTTGTGTCACAAAACAAACCAATTCTCAATTTGTACTTTTTTCTGTTTTCAGTGGTGTGCGGTGGAGCAATGTTAGTTATGTTAACAAAAATATTCTGAGTGGCTACGCAGGGAAAAGAAAAAACAGATAGTTTCCTTTGTTAGTGCAAACCTTATAAAACCAGAAAAAAAAAAAAAATCCCACAGTGTGTCTTTATGATTTCATGGCTGTGGCTCCGTACTGGTGCCAGGCATCTTACATATTTACTTTGCTGCATTATTACAGCATCTGTGTTGTTTCATCTGTGTGAGAAAACAGTCTAGAGGGCTTCGAAACCCTGGTGCCATCAGGGTGTCATGGTCTGACAACCACCAACACCCCAAAATACTCTACTCTAGCATTTTACACTGACAAACATACACACACACACACAGTTGGGAGATTTTCCCACCACAAACCACAGCCATTCAAAGGGAGGAGGACAAGCAACGAGATGAATTACAGAGACAGAAATATCTGTCTTGCCCATGGCAACTTCAGACCGCTACAACAACTTCTACTGGCATCGGGGACGTAACACACATCGGCATACAACTCAAGTTCCAGCTGCACAAAAGTTCAGATCAACAACATCATTTAGAGTCAGAGCGAAGATAAATCACTTGAAAGCTGCGAGAAAAAGACTTCAGCTTCAAGTCTACAAAAGAAAAAGAAAAAAAAAAATACCACAGGAGGGGAAATGTGCTGAAGTTACCTGTCAGGACGATCAATGTAAAGAGATGTTACAGGTGTTAACAGCATCTCACCACCACTAGCTGGTTTGAAGTGAAATGTGCATAATGTCACTATGCAAGTCACTTCGGAATCAGCTGATAATGCTTATTCCCAAAATGATGTTGTTATCTCTCTGAATCTTCCTGAGACTGAAGCATGTTTGTACACACTAAGGCGAATACAAGTGCATCTAATGAGTTTGTTCATCATTTCGTGTCCTGACTAGTTTCTGGTATAAACAATATGAAAATGCTTCTAGCAGATCTCATAGAGGACCAAATCCAAACCTGAAGGGAACGTTTGGCATTTTCCTCAAAAAACACTTAATTGATCAAAAATCTCAATATTATGTTCTGTGTGCGTGTATTTGGAATTCCTGATGGACAGATTTACTTTGGGAAACACTGGAAAGGAGAAATGAGCAAAAACATAGCTCATTTTTGTTCTATTAATAAGCAGCGATGCTGTGGGAATCCACTGACCCCTCATTGATGACCCCGCCCCCAGCGGGTCACTTCCTGTCCCTGGATCAATCCCCTCAGCACTAATCAAAACAAACACATGCTTCAGCCAACTGCAGTGAGTCGGACCACAACGTGGACTTCCGTCAACATTTGTCTTTATCAGACATCCTCCTCGCTTAAAAACACAAACAGCCCAGAGCAACAACTTCCTTCTATTTTTGAGATGTGTATGCTGAGTGGGAGGACATGTGATGAAGGTCATGATGTTGACAGTGAAAATTAAGACAGTATGTGGGTGAAACACAGTTCATTCAGGGGGGAAAAAAAAAGCACAGACAACACCACCCAGATCCTATTAACTCCCTGTCATCAAATAAACTTAATCTTACTCAACCTGTGTAACATGACTAATACCAAGTAACTTACCGGTGGTTGAAGTCCACCATCTTCTCTGTCCAGACTCCCTCTAGAGCTTCGAGTGTCTGGTTTCTAAACACATGCAAACAAATGGAAAATAAAAATCATACATCTCCTCATAGCAACAGAGTTTAAGTTCAAGGCTCTTATTAAAAAATTATGTATTAACACTTATTCTCAATGACTGTGACTGGTCTTAAAAGTCACGTTGCTTTTCTGTTTTCAACTCTACAAGCAGTACTAGATTTTAATTCCTGCCATTTCCCTTGTTCATATGCTGTCACATCAGTATCCAATTCACATGGTGCAAACTCAGTCACTTAACTGACTCATCAAAAAAATCTTTTACCGATCAGGCTATTTTAAGGAATAACTGACAATAAGTAACCCCATTAACGATGTTTTCATGAGTTTACACTATGATCTCAATGAGGTGAAAGTGAGCACACGCCAACTCTCCAAAGTTTAATCTGGAGACTTAACAATGATTAAGTGAATGAAGAGTGAGTGGGTCGCAGCTCTGGAGCCAACAGCAAAAAAAAAAAAAAAAGGGACTTAAGATATGAATCCAAACACACATCTCCTGCACGAGACCTCCAATAAATACAGGAGCATACTGTACAAAGCTGCAGGATCCAGATGTGTATGACTTTTCACCACAAACACACAAACTTTAGATTGAACCTCAAAAAATAAAATCACACACACGACTCAACTCAAAATCATACCATCCCAGCAGCCAATCTCCCTCTCTCTCTCACACACACACACACACACACGCACACACACACACACACACACACACCCTTGCCTACCAGTTTTCCAAGACAGGACTTGAAGACCAGCATTGCTGCCACTGAGTTCATCAAAGTTTCCTGATGAGTGATTTGTGTCCGAGTTGTTTCAAGTGTTGTGTCTGCGTCGTTAATCTTCTGATCTTATTGTATCACTCTGCCTGTGTATCTGAGTGTGTTCCTGTCTGTGCGCTCGCCTGCACCCTTGTCTGTGCCAGTAGTTTCATCAAGACAAGACTTCAGATTCAACTGCGGCTTCCTGCCTCCAGCACACTTATATCTGACGTATGGAGAGAGGGAAGGAGAGGAGAAAGGGGGAGGAGGATGAGGAGGAGGAGGAGGAGGAGGGATGGAGCAGGCTGCCAACGAGCCGTCAGTGTGTGAGCCTGTCGACCCTTCTTTCCCAAAACTTTTCTTTCTCCTCCCTT
>OMNW01025012.1:5953-17922 GCA_900303245.1 Selene dorsalis
CCCCAGAGGCATTTATTACATCTTCACATAGGTGGATCTAAAAAAAAAAAAAAAAATCACCCGTCAGCCCACTGGACCTAATTGCCCTGTAAAGGCTCAGCTGTCCAGTTCTTATGCTGCATTTCATGGCCCTGGGATCTTAACTGTGGTTTGACATTGTAATAAAGTGTTGTGAGCTGCTACGTCTCAGGGCGGCAGCAGTTTTCGGAAACTTTCACTCTACCTTTTGACAGGTGCTGCAGTCGGCTCTCTGTTCCACATGACAACCTTGTCTAATTCTGTTGTCGGTGGAAGTCTGCTGGACCACAAGTTCCTCCCAGTGTCTGCAGCAGATGTCTTCTGATGTGAGCCGCAGCGCTCAAAGGTAATTTAATTTTTTTTTTTTTTGTTGTCAGACAACATCACTTCAACACAGTCTTCAGCAAACACCTCCTCATTCTGGAGTAGTTATTATACTTTAAAGGGGACGTATCATGGAGATATCACTTTTTGAAGGCTCTTTAACATATATCTGGGTGTTTGCCATCCGGCCCCCAAAAATGTGAGAATTGACAAAACAATCTGTAATTTGCTTCTTAGATTGAAATCCATGTGGTTTTTCAAGCTGTTCCCTCGGTTTTCGGACAACGATGTTATTAGTTTTCGGATTTGCATATAAGACACCTGGGAAATATTTTAATCTGTGGGAAAGGGGCATGATATGTCTTCTTTAAGATGCGTAGTGAGCTGGTGAGCAGAAGCTGTAATTACTCTGGCACCAAACAACATAATTGAATGAACACAAGTAGTTTGTTTTGAATGATTTATCTCACTTATTTATGGAGCTGAATTAAAAACAGCCAAGACTCAGAGCAGCAAGGCAAAGGTCAGGCTCATCTAACAGTCTACAGGTCAGAGGTCACTGCAGTCCAGACCTGAACATATAAATGATTGAGGATTATTTTATTTTATGGGAGTGTTTCTATTTTAGCCTCTCCGGTCTTTACGACATCGGTCACATGACACGATTCAGCCAATCACAACGACTTGAGCCACTGAATGAGGAGTGATGTTGGAGAAATAAGTTGGGAAAGCAGAAGAGGGAAAGAAAAGGGACATGTTGAAGCCGCTGAGTTGTTGTGTTGAGGGTTAAAGTGTGGGTTATATTTATACGACATCTTGAAAAAAAAAAAAAAAGATTTTCTGTAACTGGACCTTGAATTTTAATTGAATATAACTGGCCTCTGGCCTGTGACAACGCAGCTTAAGATCGCTTTTATTTCCTGCATGCATTGTGGGCGCAGCTCTCCAGGGTTAAAAAGTTGGCTTTGTAACATTTCTTTACAAATGGACCACAAAGAAAATAAACAATCATAAGAGTGAATGATGAATGATGAAAAATCCTCACAAGGTAACGATAACTATGGGTAGAAAAGATTCCCTTATTCCACAGAGCTGCTCAAAGGCCACCGGCAGTGTTTCATGTGTGATTCAAATGTTTATGCTAAAGTCATCGTGATTCACACCTCTCATCTCTCATATAATATATCCTTTATGATGATCAGATCTTTGGAAATAAGACTAAAAATCACTTTAAAAAATGTTTTTTCTTCACACAGGGAGGAGAAACAGGAGGTGCAGCCGTGTCCTGGTGCGCTCCTGCAGCACTACGCACCAGTGCTGGAGTTTTCAAAGCTGTTGTGGTTCTGAAAAACTACAGGATGAAGATTTCACTTCCTCCTGATTGTGCTTCGTTTCCCAAACACAACACAGCTGTGGTCTGCTCTGGCTGAGAAATGACCAGAGACCTCAGTTACCCTCACCATGTGCAACCCACTTACACACACACAGGGTTCAACAGCTCACACACCTACAGGCTGACTCAGTATCACCAGGACTTTACTACACTTTTCTTTTTTTTTTTAAATTGAAAAACACTATATATCATACATAAAGACGCGCTTGCATGTATTAATGAAAATGTGAATACACAATCAGGTACCCACGTATTATGAATACAAATCATATTTATGTATTTATGCTTCCATTTTTCCCTCATCAATCAATCCATGAGCTAAACGGCTGATTGTGTATCAACATCCAGATTCTGATGTCACAGCAGTTTGTTTATGTTTCTGGTCTCATTTTTTTTTTTTTTTTTTTAAAAAAAGCACCCGTCATAAAACAGGTTATTATGAATGTCTGTCCAGTCTGCCTCACTCTTCTCTCACATACACTGAGCAGTGCAGCACTGGGCCAGCGGGAGTCAGGCAGTTGAATGGAAATGACTTCACTGGGCCCTGCTGTTACCCAGGGTCCTTTGGGTCGCACCAGCATGCCCTGCAGCAGCAGAGTTAATGGGATAGCAGCAGGACTGCTGATCAAGCACACTGGTGGCCCACACTACACTACACACCGTCTCTACAGCAACAGTAGCAGCTGCAGCAGATGTGTGGGTATATTCAGCTCCACGTTCATAAAGACACACCTTCACAGAAAAATCTATACAATCGTCATCGTTAAAGTGAGACAGACACACTCAGATAGACGCACTCACACACGCACACACCTCCCTGAGGGCTGCTGAGGACAGGTCTGCTGTACAAGCCCCTCCCCAATACATACAGCAGCAAAAGACTGACGCAACCAATGCAAAAATCAACACCCAGATGGTGGTGCAAGAGTGCAGGGTCATGAGATCGGTCTTAACCTGTAAATCAGTGATGACCTCAACTGTCCTGTCACAAAGAAGCTGAAGAAGAAGAAGAACAAGAAGAAGAAGAAAAACCTGAAAAGTCGCCTGCACTCGGAGGAAACTTGCCTTTTTGTGTCTGTTTTTTTGTGTGTTTTATCTTTTCCCTCTGCGTGAGTGAGCAATTATGTGTGAGCAAATCCTACTTTATGTAAATGAAAAATAAGTTATAAAGCTTTTGAAATGTAAATGTCTATATGGTGGAGAGGATAACAAGGTTACAGCTTTGAAAACACACACAACCATCAACACAAAGTATACTCTTAACGGCACTGACACACGGATTTCCTTGAAAAAAAAAAATTTCATTCTTGCTATAAATGAAAGAACTGATCTTTTGTCTGATGATGCAAAAATTGTGGTTATATTCTTTGACTCTTTTGGCTGAAAGCTTAAAACCAGTGTATTGAAGCTCTCAGAGTAAAAATGAAGAAAACAGGATCTGGATTCCTGGTTAAAGATGAAGTCAATGACTTTGAGTCGTACTTTTAAAATCTCGTTAAGCTCACACAATGAGAAAGGCAGCCCAAGGTTTTCACAAAATCATTCAGTGCTGACATTGTTAGAGACATGAACTGATCAAAATATTGGTGACAAGAACATCAGATCATTTCTTTACTCTTCTCTTAACTCATCTCTCTTCACCTTAAACATTGTATTCTTAGTATTGTTACAATTTCTGCTTTTCCACAGTTCACCGACTCATCTTTCACTGATCAAACTCCCAAAATCCTACAAGGTTTTTTCCAAGACACAATTTTATGAACTTAATTTAGTGTCAGAGGGTGGAGGCAAGGTCTGATTGTCTATCATCCTTTGCTTTTTATATATGCATATATGAACATGTACTGTAGGTAGGTGGTGTCGGTAACCTATAATGGAATATCCTCTGGATATACTGGAAATACTCATCATAAAATATGTACGTATATTTATTCAAAGTATCTCTGCTGAAGTTTTAAATGGAACAACATGATTCCACCAATATATTCTAACAATATATTATTTATATAATTACCTACTGTAATATTAAATGATATCGGCATATCCTGCCCCTGCTACCAGAAACCTTCTGTTATTGAGCTTCTTTTAAAACTAAAAATACACTTTAATTTTCTGTTCGGAAAACACACAAGTGTACAAGTACACAATGAAATAAGACAATCAATAAGTCAATAAGTTAGCTTCATGCTAACGTGTATGGAAAAATACATTGCATCGGCTGTGATTGCTAACGGTTACCAACCGACAACACAAGCATAAACTTAACGTCAGCTCAGACGATACTCAGTCTTTACAAACAATAATAAAGTCATATAACATAAAACACATAATTACTGGCAAATGTTTTCAAAGGCCAGACAACTATTCCTCCATGTATTGACAGCAGTACTTCCGCCAATCTATGGCAACACTGAAAGGACAATAAAGGCGGAACTCGCACCATTCAGATTTTAACGGATAGATAACAAAATGCATGTTTTTATACCATAATAGTATGAACAGTGATACACGCAGATGATTTTCTGATGATGTTTTAATTGGGATGGATTGTGGAACATATTTCTGAGATAAAAGCACATATACATAACTGTTCCAGTTTCTAGTAGGTTTTTATAGACTATTTTGTTGTGCACAATATCTTTACTTTAATATGTGTTTCTCTATCACGAGTCTCCACTGGCATCAGAGACTTTTGGGAGAGAACAGGTCCATACTGATCGATCGCAGCTCTGTTCCCACGCCTTCCTCCTACATGTAGTTTTCTTCTGAGGAGGCTGAACGTCAGACATACTGTAACTACACGCATTGTTTCAGTGGCTCTGCACCACAGACACACTGTTGTGTCACTGTTGCTTGTGACGCACTCTGATGCAAGGTCGTCATGACACACACACAGAGCTAATGACGCTCAGGAATAAAACACATTTCCTAACGTATGCACTTCGTTTACTTTAACCACGTGAGTCATTGTCCATGAAGTTTCCGTAATGTGAGAAGTCATCAGGTTGCACTCTGGGACACTGAGGTATGTGTGTGTGTGTGTATGTAGCATGTCTGCCAGGTGCTACAGTGGAAATGAGCTGTGGAGACGCTTCTTCTGTCTTCTCTCTTCTTCTACTTTAAAAGGTTGGGTGCACACCCTGAGAGAAGTGCTTCATTATTGTGCAGTGGCATGTGTACATGTTGCTGCTTTGCATTTGTACAGTAGTTTGAGTGCAGTGCATCAGCTCTCTGTCACCA
The DNA here is from genome assembly GCA_900303245.1 of Selene dorsalis. Lineage (NCBI taxonomy): Eukaryota > Metazoa > Chordata > Actinopteri > Carangiformes > Carangidae > Selene > Selene dorsalis. The sequence goes on from OMNW01025012.1 coordinate 10,929, forward strand.
GGGGCTTTTGTATTGATTGTGTTTGTGTAGTGGAATAAAACAGCAGCTTATATGAAACAGAGGCTTCTGCAGTTTCTTTTTTTTCCCCTCTGGAGCTGGAGAAGCTCTATGTTAATACTCTCCAAAAAACTCTGTCTGTCACTCACTTACACTTTACCTCGCCCCCCTTTTCTATTTTTATTGTGTCAGCAGACTTATACAGTATATAAATATGCTATTTTCTGAGAGTTGATGGGTGTTTGATCATTTTTATTTTAATTTTCATGTTCTTTTCTCCTTACTTTTGTCCTTCGTTTGGTGACACTGAGGCTGATTTAACCAGGCTTTTTTTAATCTCTGAGTTTGTCCCTAAGTGTATTTTAAAATTCCTCTTTTGCTGTCTTAGCCCAGAGACTTTTCAATTCCCTGCCTGAAAAGCTGCGGATGGTAAAATCAGTTTTAATCTTTTCACATCTTATCACATCTTAAAGCTATTTTTTACAGAGAGACTCCGACTTTACTCATTTCTCACAGTGTACTCTGTATAACCTCCTCCACTTTAATATCTGGCATTTGTGTTACTTGTTAATCCCAACTCAAAATAAGAATATCTTGAAGATGACAGCCAAGTAAAGATGTTAGCAGCTCCAGAGCAATTGCCCCTCCAGAAATTATCAGCCCCAGTCAGTGCTCACCTCCTCACAAGTTGCTCTCAGTGAATTTCTCACCTTTGCTAATCACCTGGTGCTGCTTCTCCTTGCACACCTGCTCCTCATCAGGCTCCACCTGTTCATTGATCACTCTGTCTAGTTAAGCACCCCTTTGTTCAGTCAGCTTTGATATTTGCATCCTCTCCTCTTTTCTGTAGCCAGAAACTTGGACTTTTCCAGTTCTCTGAGCTGTTTCTATATGAAAACTGTACAAGTATCAGAGCCTCAGTCCATAGAGAAGTAGCCTTAAAAAAAGCCATCAAGACTTATGTAACTTTGTGATGTCACAACGAAGTTATGCCCCTAAGCCCCGCCCAACCTTTCATTTGAAATTCAGTTCAATCAGCCAATCAGAACGGGGCATCAGAGCCTCCTCTCTTCTGATTGGCTCAGTGAGCTGTTGTTACCAGAGCTATCAGAGAGAAGCCTGAGAGAGGAGATGTAAAACTACAGTGAGATAGTTTTTATTTCTCAAACCCACAAATGTATCTTCGTATGGATCAACGCTTTGGATAAAACACAGAAGTATAAAATATGGAGCTTTAATCATTTGGCCTTTAGTGAAAAACTATCGATCACAGTTTCACAGAGACTAGTTAGTTATTCAATAACATCGCTTGTTGTCTCTGACTACAACATTTTTTTAAGATATCGCATTAACAGTTTTTTTTTTTAATAAACTATCAAATGATGAGTCATTTTCTGTGGATCATATTGATAATGCACCAAAGAAATCCACCAAGGCTTGTGGCTTTGTGGGAACCTCGATCTCATTGGTTTTTGTCAGAGAGATTAGAGCTGAATGTGGACAATGTTTTTTTTTTCTCTCTCTTAGTGGTAACTGTCGGCTCCTCTGGGAACCGTACAGCTTTCCCAAGTTTTATTATTAAAATACCAACCTTCAGATGAACATTTTTCATTAAAAAAAAAAAATATATATATATATATACTTCATTCCTTCCCTTTTAGGTCTGCTGAAGCTCTTCTCACTGCAGCATCTTGTTTCTGGTGGTGGTAAATAAAAGCACAGTGTTGCCAAGGTCGGTGCAGATTACCTTGGAACAGCAGCACAGTTCAAACGTCTTCATGTGCTGTTGAAGACAGTGATGTCAGACTCATCTGCTAATGAAAACCCAGAGGAGGTTACCTGAGGACTTTTCCACCTCTAAACCCGTGTTATATAATCCCAGTATCGTTTTTCTCTCTCTCTCTCAAACCGCCTGGGTGTCTGACTTGTCTTTTGCATTCCTGCAACATCTCTAAAAGTACAGCATAATGTAATATTTAAGGTATAACAACCAGCTCTTGGCTACTGTCAAATCAGTGCCACATTACAGCAGTTTACATAATTGGTTTGGTGGAGAAGCGTTCATTCTCTCTCCCGCTCTTCTCTCTCTCTGTGCTGCAAACATTCAAACTCGGCTGCAGATTTTAACTCATCCTGACATTTGGAACCGAGCTGCACTGGGTGAAATACAAAATCGATTTAACCCAAAAAAAAAAGCAAAAAAAGCAGATGTGCAAAGCGAAATGAGAAAAATATAACAGTTGGCAGCTTTTATGGATATAACATGGTGGGTTTTTTTTGAATAGATACATCCACCTACACTATCTCTATGTGCACTGACAACCCAGTGTCACAGCAATTTGTGAAATATATTTAACCAAAACCACTTTTTTCCGGCCTTTAACCAAAGTGCTTTTGTTGCCTAAACCGCAGATTTGGACTCTGGATGTAAATCCTTGGTCTGTGATGTGACTTGTTGTATACGCCCCGTACCACATCCCGGTGACTTCGCTGCCACTAATGAATGGAGCGCTTCATTCATTGAAAAACAAATATGTTTCCAATTGAAGTGCATTAGCCTTGCTGAGCATCACAGGAAAAAATGAAAAATGAAAAATGAAAAATTCATGTCCATGTACGTGAATCAATAAATTAATTTTCGTGACTGTTTCTCAAATTGCTCGTAAGAGTGGTTTGGCAATGAACAACCCAACTCTCAGTCCCCACTGTCATTAAGCACAGATAAAGACAAACAGTGCGAAGGCGTCCGTCGTGCAGGGTGAAGAGACAGAACTATTACTCCCTGTCTGCTCCCTGTCTTCTCACCTGCTGCCATTACTGCCCATATCACTTCACACGTCCATGTCTGTGTGATTGTGCAGCCCCGCTTCAACTCCCCAAGTCCCACTGGAAGAGATAGGAGATCGTATAATGGATTTACAAATGAACCGAAAGATGGACATGGACCAGATCTGGAGCCAGTGTTGATAAAGAGAGAAACAAATACAGATTTAGTCATTTCTCCTCTGCTTGAGAGCTTAATGGGGCACTCCACTGATTTTAATTTTCACTGATTTAATTTCAGGCAGGAGGAGAACATGATAACTCCACACAGGAAAGGCCCCTGCCTGGCTGTGAGACCACACTGCACCAGCAAACCAAAATCCAAATGTGCGTCATTAATTGTTAGTCCATATGTTCCAACGCTGAAAATTTAGATCACAATGAAGTAAAATTACATCAGTTTGTACAAAATAACACCTGGTATTATTAGGAGACATATATAAAGTCAACAAATAGGTTTTCTTGTATGTCAGAGAGAAGAGAGGTTGTTCTTCTCATACCTGGACATGTGTCAACAGATTCTTCTGAAGGTGTTGGTGTGATGTGTCGTTACATAGGCATGAACACACCGAACACACCACGGCTACTGCTGTCAGTTCACTCCTTCAGGATGGAGCTCCAGGTGTGATATATGACTCCCTTCGTCCTGGTTCATCATCTTGTGGGCCTGCTTCCTTACTTCGATCGCCTCCATCATCCAGCATCATGGTGCCTGCTGCTTCAATGATTTTGGCCTTTTCCCAGTCCATGATGTGGTTTTCTTGTCTGCAAGTGGTCTGTGATGGCTGATTTTGAATTTTCCTGTTGTGCCTTTGTTGGTCATGTCTGTCTTTTCCCTGTTTCTTTTTCGCATCCTTCTCAGTGTTCGTCCTGTTGAATTTGGTGGGGCGATCACACCTACACAACATCAGCTAACAAGACACGTCACACCAACACCTACCCAGTGACACTTCTGAAGAAGATGGAAGAATCTGTTGACACATGTCCAGGTATGAAAAGAACAACCTCTCCTTTGTCTGGTATACAAGAAAACCTACATATGTGAGCTGCTGAGAAATTGTGTCCTATGTTTTATTATATTCCTGTACTGACAATATAATATGTGCAAAAAGGTTTGCACAATATTTGATTAAAAAAAAAAAAAAGTGAAATGTGACTTTGTGACTTTTGAGAACTCATTTGGCACCAGAGTTGATATATTATTATTATTATTATAATACAGTGCTCGAGTATGTATACTGTGTCAGCTAATGTTACAAATCAAGCATGAATTCAGGGACACTCATCAAAGCGACACCTAATTAAGGTTTTGCCAAACTCCAACTTTAACTTGAAAAGGAAAAATCAAGCCAGCTGCGGTTGCGCTATCTGGTGAGTGTTTTTGGTTTGTTGAGACACAGCAGCTTCACAGAGCTGTCTCCCAGCTCCGCTCCTGCAAGCAAAGAGCTTCGTGACAAATTGGGAAAACAGCTTGTGAATTACTAATTGCCACTTGATCAGCGGGAATTTTTGAATTAGTGCTTTAATCTGCCTTTGCATGTGTCCAATGTTCCAGCGAGTCTTGCCAGATCCCATGTACCCCCGCCTCCCTGACAGTGTGACGCACGGGATATAACGTGATTAGACGTGACCCTGAACAGTACATAATGATATTAGTGGATGGCAGAGGATTGCAGCGCAGGTGGGGCTGACAGGTATATGATTGAGGTAGTGTGATGCTTTTTTTCAGATCGTGTCTGGATGTTGGAGGTTAACAGTTGTTTTGAAGCTATATTTGTAATGCAGTGTACCTTCAAAAGACTTTGGGCAGGTATTTTTTGACAAGTCATCGTCTTTACACGTGGATTTCTAAAAATTTCGGTATCTGATATGAAGCTGTCATTGTTACAAGCCAATGTGTCTCTCTAGGGACCGACAGATATACACCATTTAAAAAGCTTTTAATTGGCTGTACAGTCGGAGGATTACCACAAAACTGTTCCTAGGCCCAGACCTGTCACGTCCTCCGTGTGTGTTTTCCTGTTCAGTTTGAGTTTTCCTGTTTTATTTTGAAAGTTACTTTGTCCTCTTCCTGTCCTTTTGTGTCTAGCTTTGTCTTTCTTTTTTTCTGCACATTCCCTCCTGTTCTATTGAGTTTTTGATTTTGGTATTTCATGTTTTCTTTGCTCTTTCAGTTTCAGACCGTTGTTGATTTTCTTTTTTTTTTCTTGTCCAGGACTTTGACATGTTGACTCTTTTTGTCGATACTTTGTTTGAACTACATTTGCATTTTAGAATAGTGTTAAGGCAGTTATTAATGTGTTAAATGCACTTACTCCATATTTCACTCTAATGTTGAACAGTATCAGGAGTGAAATTCATTTTTTTTCCAGTTCAAACATCTTTCACAGTAATCATGTAAATTATCTCCACCAGGATAAGTTGTCTGTGTGTCTGTCAGTCCTACTCATGCCTACTCTCAGGCTGCTCCACAGACTGTAACTAATTAGTCTGATTAGATGCTAATTTGAAATCACTCGCTGTAAAAATCCTGTTTTTTTTTTTAACAGAAGACGTTAAGGTTACAAATTCTTCTGAAGTTCAGTGAAAAATGAAACTGAAAACAAATCTATTCAGCACACATGGAAAATAACGTTAGCTGTTGTTAAATTACGGTGCAGGCGAATCAGAGGCGGAGAGAAAGGACTGTTCGCTGAAAGAGAATCAAAAGCTCTCAAATTGTAATTGTCGTTTTGCGGCTACAGGTCAGGTAATCTGCCACAGAGAGACGCAGGAATAAATATACAGGCAGTACCACGTTTAATTCATTCATTTGTTTGTTGTTGTTGTTGGTTTAAAAAATCACTTTCTCATTCACTTGTGTTGGAAGGTCAAAAACTCCTGAATTATACTTAATGTAAATGGAATAAACTATATTACAGTGTTGTCAATAAAGCAGTTTTGGATTTGAGTCAAAGATTGCGGGATAAAGAAGTTTCAGCACCGTGTGTGTGTGTGTGCGTATGTGTGTGCATGTGTGTGTGTTTGCATCCATGGCGGCTCATTTATACAGAGACCTACCAGCATTTGACTCACTCATGCAAAAACCCAGCTGAACTGCCATATCATCAATTAAGTGTGCGCTGAGTCTCCATCCCTGAACACACAGGCGGTAATAATATACATTAAGGATGGCCTGTCTGGAATGAGAGCATTAGCGTTCCCACCCCGCTTCGGTGGCATTAGCATTAGCATAGTTGGGAGGGCTCGGTTCCATGGAACAGGCCCTGCACCGGGCAGATAAGGATTGTAGAGACAGCACACAGCAAAGGTCTGCTCAGTCGTCCCTCCACACATGCTAATATTTCCGCCTCCTCACATCCCACTGACTCTGAAACATCCAGCCAGCCCAGGGAGAGGGGTATTAAAAATATCTCTACTATTACAAGCAATATAAAACATGCACAGGGGGGTACTTGCACATGCACAAACACATTTTTTTCAAATGTGCGTCTGCATACACACACACTCACAGAAGTACACACACTCTCCCAGACACCATTACTCTGCATAATGAGTATGAATCGATTGGAGGCTGCAGGAATCTGTCGTAATCAGGCTTATTACCGTGTTGGATAGTCTGTCAGTGGCACACACTGTTACTGTTGTAACATCACATCTTCATTTGGTTGTTTGCTATTACACAAAAACACCCAGTGTTTTAGGTCGCTGATTGTTTGTTGCTCATCGCTGGACTGTTTCTTGTTGCTTCCACCCTTTTAATTTCAATCTTGATTATAATTTGCTCACCACTTTCCTCCTGAACATCTGCACCGATAAATGAGAATCTGTATTAGAGGCGAATTTGATTCCGGACAAAACTGGGATGTTGACATTCACTACACTGCATCTCTGAGTGTGTGTAGCTGCCATATAGGCTTTCCACCACCACCACCTGATTCCAGACCAGCGTGTACTGTAAGTTAATTTGTGCTTAGCCAATCAGAACGATTGCTGATGACTTGTGTGCAGTGACTTCTGCCTCATGGCTGGAAGAAAAGGAGTCCCTTTAGAAAAGCAGCAGAAAAATCAAATCAACACTTTTACGTTAACACCATTACAGGGGAACAAGGTGTTTAATGGACATGTAAATGGTGCAGATATAAATTTTACGAGTTTTTTTTTTTTTTTTTAT
>OMNW01025012.1:30884-44905 GCA_900303245.1 Selene dorsalis
GGGGGTAAAAGGTGATTGAGAGCTGGACAGCTGAGCAGTGTGTGGTGTGTCCTGCAGCTTCTGGACACCGTGCCCGCGGCAGTGGACGCCAACATGTGGACAGAAGAAGTCCGTCTCCTTTTGGCAAACAGGAGAATAGTGTCCAAGATTAGTTTTACTCGACTCAGCACTTATCTAATTATCTCACTCTCATTTGCTCTTCCCTTCCCTCTCCTCCCCCCCTCTCTTTCTCCCTGATCAGTGACCTCCAGGAAAACATTTTCTGCACCCAGGAGGATTCTCCTCGGACAGAAACCATTAATCCTCGCTCAGAATTTAATTCGCGTCACCTCTTCCGGTCTTATCTTTAGCATTAGGTGCCTTTCCCAAATACATCTAATTAATGATTACTAATTACAGTTTGATTACTCCTGATTGCATGGGGCGGTCTCGCTTTCTCATAGACAGTGAGAGCTTCTTCTCTCGTGTGCTTTTGTTTGGTAATATCTTCTTATAAAGTGTGACTGCACAAGCAAAACCTTTTGTTTCTGCAGAGGCCACGAAAACATGTTGAAGCTCTCAGGCTGTGAATTTCTGTCAAACTGTAACTCTGATGTTTCAGGATTATTTTTGGTATCTGGTTTTCTGCTGAACTCTTTCTCCTTTCTAAATCAGTTGATGATGCTTTTTAAAGAGCTATAAAGTTGTTGTGTCGTGACTCGTGTAAATATATTACTATTGCATATAGCATTAAGTTTAAATCATCTGGCAGCAGCTGTCTAATTGGAGCCACAGAGGGTAGAGAAAATAAAAGGAAAAAAATATTCACTAAATTAATTCTCCACATATAGGTCTAAGCTGCAGGCTTACTGGCTGCAACCCTGTTTCCATCCTTGTTAACACGTGTGTAGCAGCTGCTAATGATGCCCAGTGTTTGTTTGTCTGTAGCTTTGTTTTGTAGCCCAAAGTGCTGCATTCAAAGGATTCTGTGACGTCCTGCTTCCGCTTTAATGCCTCTGAGGCCCGTCAGACTGGGTAGCTTGTGCTAATTACAATTCAAACACACACACACACACACACACGTTCACCCTACATCCACCGCCACCGCCATCTCTTGTCTGCTTGTGTTGTGGTCAGCTGCCTTCATGTGTGCGTTGTTTTTGTATGTGCAGTGCACGCCGCTGCGTCCTCAAAAGGACCGTGACCGGTCTCCCACGCTCCCATCATTCATGTTTGTTCTGCAGGCGGCAGAAAGTCACTTTCCTGAGAGGAGTTTTTGTGAATTTACGAGACATGCGACACGGATTGCCATCACCACACCGAAAAACTTTCAACGAAGCCCTCCTCCTCCTCTACCAGACGAAATTTATGTCACGTCAAGCTCAAAGTTATTAAAATTAACATGAAAGGGTAACAGCAACCCCACATCCAATCCCTCTGTGCTTCTCCACTGACAAAAAAACAACAGAAAGGAGGTGACAGGAACGACTGTCACAGCAATTCAGTTATACACAGACTCAAGTTTGAAGTGACTACATATCCTTTAACACCGGAGAAAAAACACCTGCCAACATCTGACGTTTCAGTTCAGCGTGAAAAGTCGATCTGCATTCACTGCTGAGGCAAAACGACTCTGCATGCTAACATGCTATTTCACTCATATTCTGTGCTGTGTTGCCTTTCAGAGCACAAACACTGTAAACACACCTGTTGCCTGCTCAGTGCGGTGCTGCTAAACCATAAAACACCAAAGCTGCACCTTCTGCTGAGAGCGTGCTGTGCCCAGGGATTACAACGTGAGTGCAGCCCCAAAATAAGTTTTGAAACACACAATCACCAACCGAAGCATCTCACACGTAGGCTCTGACACCAGCCTGAGGAATCACAACTGATGGGTCCATATTACACCCGGCACAGCAGTTAGCAGCTCCCTCTCTGAATCGGTAAAGTTATTACCTCCCCTGTGTCTGCGTCTGTGTCTGTCCTTTGTAACTGCATGTAATGACGCGGCTCCCTGCAGATGTGTCCGTGTCCTCTCAGTTAAAAAAGAAAGACAGTGTGGAAGGAGTCCGCTTGCTTTACTTTGACAGGTGTTACCACATGCACAAACTGGTCGAATGTGCACATTTTTAATGCAGAACGTTTGGATATTTACTCAACAACTTAACAACCACTGGGTCATTTGTGATGAAAGACAACACAGATACTTATAGGTGTCCTATAGGTGCTAATACAATGAATCCTAATAACATTAGATTCCCTGGGTTTCATCTAGTGACACCTTGTTAAATACTGGAATAGATTACCCAATTATTCAAGTATTATTTAATTAGTTAGTTAGTCATTTCATGAGTTTAATTAGTTGTGTGTTGGTTTCCGCAAGAGGCACAATAAAGTATATTGTGTTGTATCATTTGTGTATAACATTCATTAAACAGGAGCATTTTAAAGTCAATGCTGGATAACTATACATTAACATTTATAGGGAGTCTTGTCTGTGTCAGGTCATTAGTGACAGCTGTGCTGATAGGTGCTCAATACAGTATTGAGTACAGCTCAGTGCAGCATTGAGCAGCATCTCTGGACCGGCAGATAGTAGTAACACTTGCGGCATCTACAAACAATAGTAAAGACTTGTGGTGTAGTGGAGAGTATACGGGGGAATAAGGTGTATAGCTTCTTCTAAACCCCCTCTGATGTGCATCATTCAGTAGTGTGTACATGCCAAATTTTCTTTCCTAGGATGGCGAAGGCTTGACTCCGCCCTACTCTGGCTCTGATTGGCTAGTACTCACCTAACCTCCACTGCTGGGATCTAGACACTGGTGATGGTGTCGATGGGAAGAAGAGACCACTGGAGATGTTGATGTGATGTGGACTGGAGCCCTGGCGCTGGATATGAAGACTGGAGGCTGCAGGGTGGAAAAACTGCTCTGAAATGACAGGAGAACAGATTTTTAAGTTTGACATTCACTGTGATTGGCCTGTTGAAATTGTGGTGAAATCTTATTGGTTCATAAAGGAACAAAAATGAGGTCTTATTTAATGGTGAAATATTCATTTTCAGATTTGGATTAATGAGCAAAGAGAAACAAAAGCTTCAGTATTATTAAAAAAAAATCCATTTAGTCTTGTTAGGGCAAATTAAAAGTCTTTGAAAAGGTTTGCTACCTCCATATTTCCCATGTGGTGTCGGTGTGCTTGCTCATGTGTGAATACGTGGATGAGAGCGCTGTGTATTTGTATGTTGTTGTTTTTCTTTTCCTCTCATGTCAGTGTGGTTGTAGTGTTCTGACAAGTTTAGTATCTATAAATTATGCATTCAAGCCAACCTGACTAATTAATGTTGTGCAACGGGCTCCTCTCCTTGCTGGGTTTGAACTGCTGTATGTTAGCACAGTACAAATTTAGCTGAGGAGAGAAAGTCCCATCTTTAACAAAAGCTCAAGGCAAACCAACAGTCGTCATTTCACAGTGATGGCTGCTGGCAGCTCTGCAGGCAGGCAGATGGAAATGGGAAAAAAATAATAATTTCTGTAGGAGGGAACTCCAAGCACATTACTGGCTTTGTTATTTTCAGATAAGGAGAGAATCTGTCTCTTCCATTCTACTGTCTACAATTGATGTCCTGAATTTATTCCTTCAGTTACTCTCCAACACTTCATCCCCTCACTCAGCCAGACTCTGGTCCCAGTTTGGAGAGCGACAGGCACAAAGGAGTAGAGATGGGAGATGGGGTGAAAATTCAAACTGTTGTTTACAGCAGCAACTCTGAAACCTAGAAATACAGCAGACTAGGAAACCATCAAACTCCCAGAGTTGCCATGGGAGGGGGGGGCGGTTGCACAAAAAACATAACTCATCCAACATGAGATTGGAGAGACCTCAGAAGTCCCTGAGTGTCAGGTGAGTGCTTCATGGATGTCTTATACCCTTAAGTGGTTGTGGGAAAAAAAAAAAAGAAAGAAAGAAAGAAAAAAAATCCCTTGCAGCTGAAAACCTTTTTACCAACACACCACCACGCCATGGTAAAAGACACTGTAAAACTGGGAGGTCACCATGAATTGCACACAAGGACAATAGCCTTTTGTTTTATGACAGCTGAAGCCATGAACATTTCCCAGAGCTTCCTCAGAGCCTTGAGAGGCAATTTTATGCACAGTGGGGTCTAAAAGTCTTACGATGGGAAAGTGCTCTCTGACTTTTTCATCATCTCAGTTGCCAGCGAACACGTGCAAACCAGGAGGAGAAACCAGCTCCTCTGGTTTATTGAACAGCTTTTTACTGGAAGCTGTCCTGTAAAACAAACGAGCCCATAGGTCATCAACGCATCATGTTATTACGACCCATAGTTACGTTTTGTAACGAGGCGACATCTAGTGGCTGTAGTAAGTGTGATGTAGCATATAAAGAGACAAAGTCCATGAGTAGGTTACTGTAACCATGACAACAAAGATTGTTCAAGAAGTCCCTATTTGAGCCCAAATGTCCATTATCATGTAGTCATAGCGACAAAAGTTGAATAATAATAAAAAAAACATAATAGCAAACCATGTGCTGAATCCTGGTGTGCAGTATGCAGCATTAAAGGATATCTATATCCAGCTCCACTGTCCTGTTTGATACCCCAGATTGTCTGTCTCCAGCTCATCTGCACTGAGCTCCAACTAAAAATGCATTGTGTTGGAAATGTAGAGCTGGAGCGGCTCACAATGCAGTCGAGCCTTAGCAGCACTTGAACCAGACGAATTACACAAATTCTTTGCCGTGCCTTTGGTTTGTGCCTGAGATTTGTCTGGAACAGGCAAATCATGGCAAGTTTTATATTCCGCACTCAGCTCTATAGTTACTCTGTTGTAAATGCTGCATGAATGCAGTTCATATGAACAGTCTGTTGAGCGAATGTGTGTCATCATCCACATCGACAAAAAAAAGAGTCTTAGGGTCTTATTCTGGAGAAAAGCAGGGTTAAATAATGAATCCAATGAATAAATAAACATTAATAGATTATAAATTATGAAAAAGGAAAATGGGAGGAAGAGAAAGAGAAGCTCGGAGAGGACAGAGGCAGCAGCTTCAGTGTGGGAAGTGTGATATTGGAAGAGCGAATCTGTCAGTCATCTGAGGTTGTCAGACCCCAGCTGAATACAGGGTAGTACATTATAAACTTGACCACATGTCTGGTAAAAAAAAGAAAAGAAATAAAAATATTTAAAAAATAAATCGCAGGAAGATGTGTGTTTCTCAGAGACAATGGATTTGCATGAGGCAACGACTCAATCCTTTTGAAATGTTATTTCTTAAGACCAAATCCTATTATGTTATGATCCACTGCTGAGGTGCATGAGGTGAAAATTGAAGAGATCTTTGAAAAGGAGAACATGAGGCCCTGCTGGAAGTCGAAAGGAGAAAAAAAAAGAAGAAGAAGAAAGAAATGGCTGCCCAGGAGACAGATGTTGGGTGGGGCGATGGAAGCACTGGATGCTCTCTGCTGCTTCCATGATTGAACCAACAGCATCTGGCAGGAAAAGTAATTGTCAGCTGTTTGTTGAGAAGCAGAGGTCTCAGTCACTGATAACAGTCTTTAAGACTCTAAGACTCTTCTTGACCTTTTTAACAGTTTGCAAGTGCATCCTTTCCATCCTTATCACGTTGTCATCCTGAGGAGAGGTAATGTGCTGTAGACGGTGGGTTCACACCTTCTCTACACTGTCATTCTGAATTAGATGTGCCTCATAACACAGGTCAGGACTGTTCACATTAAAACCTGAGACGGAAAGTCTCTTAAAGTTGCAAATACATTTCCTATAATCATGTTTGTCTTACATTAATAACTTCAGACCCCTCTAAAGTGGGCCATACCATTTCTCACGCTTGATACTGGTAATAGAGTTGCATCCCATCTCAACTGAATTAGACATTAACTCATTCAACTCAAAATATTCACGTTCTTGAATGTTGCATAATAATGATAATGATAATCATAACCCGTTGGCATTGATAATGCTGTTATGGCCTTCCCACCAGAGTTCCAGAGTTATATTTCCCACTTCCCACGTGGGCTGCCACTTCGTAACATGCGGCTGTCTCTCTCCGCTGCTCCCCACGTTCAAGCTTGACAGCATCACCACGTGTTTGTATAAGAATCGATTCCTCAAAAGCTGCTATTCATAAAGAATTGAAGGGGAAGGAAAGTGAGGGTCCTGAAATGAGGGCGATAGAGGCTCTGACAGCACTATCAGCAGTTTATCCCGGCCAAACTGATCATCAATCCACCCAGGGGATGCCAAAATAAAATCAGAGCAGAGTTAGACTGTATTTATTGATGCCATTTGGAGTATCCCATTAAAATGTGAAGCTAGGGAACTTTGTACTCTCGACAGTTGTCTTTCATATAAATCTGGAAACCGTAATGTGTTTCACTTTTATTATATCCATCTGTATGTTGAAATTGTAAAAAAATTAAAAATAATAAAAAATAAAACTGTGCAGTTCTAAAATAGTAACATCATCAAACATCCCCCACAATACTAAATGAACATAAAATAAGATAATAACTGGACATAAAAGTAAATAAGATTTATACAAACATGAGACATTAAAATGAACTACATTAAAATTAATTATGGAAGAAGAAAAGCAACTTTAACACAATGGATAAAAAATAAAAACCTTTTGGGTTACATCTGTTAAAGTCTCTTTGCCCTTGGTGGGAAGTGCTGACATTAACCTGAGTGGTTGATGACTCAGTAACAATATAATTGAAGGATTTCTCTGTGGTCTGAATATGTTACTGATTTATTCTAAGCCACTGTTTGTGTAAAAACGTTAGTTACGACTTTGTCCTTTGCTCTGAGAGTTCGTCATCGTTATGTCCTTGTAAATGTAAATAAATATCACTGTAAACTTGCTGTTATTGATTTACTTCCCCTATCTGGCTTGTGTAAAAATAGAATAAACATGAGACTGTAGAGACGCTTGCTAATGAAACTCGTAATAAGACTTTACATTTAGTTATGTCTGTAGCTTTATTGTGTCTCTTCTATCTATCAGAGACACAACGTCCTGAGTACAAACAGACTCCTTTATGACTGCTGAAAGTGCGGCCAGAGCTCATAAGTCTTTCCTCCTCCTACATTTTGCAGGGGAATTAATGAAATTATTTCACTTTGTCAATGTAGCGATAAGATTTGTATTGACAGTAGCTCTCGGTCCACGGTGGTGCTCGGCCTGCTATTCAAAAATCAATATCTGGCAGCAGGATAATCACCAAGCTGCAGACTTCAGCCAAAAAAACTGAGAGCTGGTGGCTTTTCTCCAAACACCCTGCTGTCTGTGGAAACAAGTGTTTTCCATGTGTACCTTTGAGCACATATCACTCTAAATCAGTGCAGTTTTGTATTCTCATATATAAATAACACCTTGGCAACAACATACTTCTTGCCCCATGGTTACCAAAGAGCCAGCCAGTTCTCCAACCTGAACATCTATACATGTTGTTCTCTCTCAGCCCTCTGAGCCCACTATGGCAGCAGGGATACCAGACATTGGTTGTCTTGGTTACATTAACAAACACAGACTGTACACCAACAGCACTGTACCTACCCTTATTGCCATGGTAACAATAATGATGGTCATACCTTGGGTAGGTTTTGACAGAAAACTACTACTGCTGCTGTCACACTAGAGTGGTGAAAAATCCTATGCAGGAGTTTGGTGTTGATGGATTTCTAAGACTCTGACCTTCACACAGGAGAGAAGGAGAATCCTATTGCACCTCTTACCTTCAGCCACACTGAATGCTTCCTTACCCTTACCTTAATTAATCATTTCAGTTTTAATTTAATCAAAGGGGTTAGACGAGAAATTGCTCTCATGAGTAAATGTTTGGATTGCACTGACAAATGGCCCTCAAAATCTCCACAGGGTATCTTTAAATGATATAGAATTTGCATCCTTTCACCACAAGACCCACTTTGAGTCAGTCTGGAAATCTCAAAGGTGGTACATATGGAAAAACCTGCTGTATAGCCTACTGTATATTTTCCTGTTCTCTCTGTGTAAGCCTGTTTGTCTTTTTTAAAACAACCCCTCAGACAGTAGACCTATAAGTAACACTTCTCCAAATACAACTGACAAATACAGCTGTTGTGCTGCAGAATAACTCAAGGCAAGCCACTGAAACAGTCTGTCCGGCCTTTCAAAGCCAGCTCCCACAAACATTTCATTAGATGAACGATTCCATTGCAGCGCTTTAGAGGAGCAGTTTGTAGCACCTGGCCAAGGTGAGAGCAGGCTGGGGATTTATAGTGGAATACGCATAACCTCAAGGTGAACTAGCTAGTAATGACACTATCTCTGCACTCAGAGTTCCTCTCCCTCATCTTCACACCGCCTATAAAACCGGAATGTGTCCAGAATCAAGGATCCTGCCAGCTCCTGCCACTATTTCCTGCCGACATACTCCATCCGAATAAGACTCATTCTTTTTCAGAGATGCCCCCCTCCAACCCTCCCAACCCCCACCCCACCCATTCACATTGAAGGGCCCGTGATGTTGTTGAATCATTCTACAAGTCTTTCAGACTTCGCTTATAGATGCCTTTAAATCTCGCAGGGTTGGAAGAAACGAGCCTAGAGCACTCGGGGCGTAATGAGGGTGAGTTATTGATAAGACAGAATCACATAAAGTGGACAGATGACTGGTCATCAAAAGTGCGCTGAAAGATAAAGGGGAGCATAAAATAGATTTTGTGGATTATAGGACACAAGCTTTAAAGTTGTTGGTAAAGTTGTGTGTGTGTGCGTGCGTGGATGCATGTGGCTGTGTGCGATAATGCATATTTATGCCCATTTTGTGTGATAGCTGACTGGTGATATACCGTACATTTTAAAAGTGAAGAGGATATCATCTAACAGTGATAAGATGTTGATCATGTCGTCCTTTCTTACTTTTACTATTAGACCTTGGATGCAAGAGCATAATAAACATCTTAAAGTTACAGAGTGCCCACTGTATGCATAATGAAATTTCTGCGTATGACTTTTTCTCAGGCAGACCAACCATGCTCTCAGAAAAGCTGCAGCAATGACTGCTTTCATCTTTGCAAGCGTCAAAAAATCAGTGTTTTGAGTATTGAAGAGTAACCTGCTGTAAATATTATCTGCATAATACCTGTCTGTAATACACACATATGTACAGCATACTACAAAACTGTTTCATGATTGTATGCCTAATTGCCAATATGCTAATTGTCTTGCTGCCATGGTCAGCTGTTTATTCAAGTCGGTGGCTTCCAACACAGGAACCACTTCGTTCTGAAGGTATTGCTGTTTGATGCCAACAAAGCAATTGTAAAGGACTAAAACACTGATGCGTGTATATTTGTGTTTATATATATATATGTATGCATGTACATCTTCACCTACACACACAAATTCTGTCTTCCATGTTAGTTGGGGACTAATTCTTTGCTAATCACTAGTGAAGGTCAACAGTTCACCACAGTAGCCTCAAAAGGCAGCTGTGTATTAAGCTGTATTTAAGCCCTATCATATTGTGCACTCCTCAGTTTTTGATTCTAGGTTTTTACTTTCTGTTGGCGGCTGCTTGTCAATTGACTTCACTCTATGACTTTTCATGATCCTCCCGCACCACAGGAAGCAGCCAAGGATCGAGCAGTAAACAGTGAACATTTGATATGATCAGAGCGGCTTTTATCTGTCAGCCAGTCCATCACCATGGCTACTCTACACTTAGAAACAATTCACGCAACCAGATAATCTCTGCAGGCCATCAGTCCAGACCAAGATCGAGATTATGGACTTCTTAGTTGTCACGATGTCCAAATATGACACTAATTGGACAGATAAGCCTCTAGTCTGCCCTCTGTATGGTCTAACTTACAATGAGTGTTCTTGTTTTACGAATGCTTTTACTTGTGAAACGTTTTTGAGTGTGGAAGTTTGCACATTTGGATCCAAGTATTTTCTTTTTTTTTTGTTTTTCACACTTTTCATGTTGTGTGGCGTGCAACCAAGGTGGAATTGTGAGCTGCAGCTAAGTAGACAAGGCTTAATGTGTTTGTGAAATGGAAACTAACTAATCAGCTTTAGGAGAACACTTATTGGAGCATTGGAATCTAATCAAAGTGAAGAATGGGGCTATTCAAGGGCAGGAACAAAGCTTTCAGTGTCCTAAACAGGACAAAAGAAGACATGTTTTGGAATTAGAGCTACTGCAATAACAAGCAGCCACACGCCTTATTTCTGCTGCTGAATGATGTCACTCTAATATTATCTGCTTTATGAAACATCTAAGACATTGACATGTCTTTCACAGTGTTGATTAGTTGACTTTCAAAAATATCAGCAGGGTGTAAATCATTTATAACCATGCACTTATGTTTGTGTCTTGCTAATGTAAACCTCAGACAAAGTATAAATGCACTGCGCAAAATCATGTTGCAAGATATATTTGCTTGTGATTTCACGTTATATTTTGTATTATATTGCTTATACCATTGGCAGCTTTCAGCACAAGTTCTATTGTTGCGACAATGTAAGGGACAAGAAAATTTAACATAAATATTCACACTTTGGTTGTGACTCTAGAATTTGTTTCTATTCCTTGACATCCACCAAATAACATCAAATGCATCATTTCATAGACAGCAGAGAGCTGGCATCACTACATCTTGCATTTCCATATTTTTCTGGTCTCGTCTCCAAGGGCGGGCTGAAAAATCACAGAACTAAGTAAACAGAATTTTGTGGGTAGAGACAGAACCCAACACACACACACACACCACCCCCCTCTGGATTCTTACTTTTTTCCTGCATGAAAAGAGTTGATCCTTGACCTCAAAAATTCCCATCAAATCAATCGTGTATAGCTCAGTATCACACATGGTGTCTCTGTGGCCCACAGCAGACATGGTTTCCAATTCAGGCCAATCTGAGAAAACAAAGTAAACTCTCCCTCAAAATCCTGGGGACTGAAGAGAAGATGGAGAAAAACTACTCAAGAGAGACTATTCAAATAGAGATACTTTGCATGTGTGTGTCTGCTTGAAAGCAGAGTATCAGCAAATGTTACAATTTACAGATGTCCCCCAAACACCTCTCATGCAAACTATCCTTAGAGGAAGGCACATGTTATTAGCTGCCCCTCTTAAGGTGCTCTTGCTGCAACAGCACACTGTTTATGAGAGGTTATGGTTATATTCATAACTGCACAATTTGCTAATATAAGGGGGCATCAGGAGGCCCCATTTCCCCCTCATGGCCTCTAAACACTTACATTGTTTGGCTCTCCTCACAGTGCATCTCTGCTCTCAGCAGGCTGGCTGAGAAGTTTTTTGTCGACTGGGGAAAATTGCAGATGCGAAAGTAGATTCAGTTTTGTAGAAATAAACAACAATGAGATATACAGTAGCCTTGAGGGGACATAGTTGATGTAATACTATGCGTTTATATATTTCATTATATCAAGACAACAAAGTTTGATATTTAATTTATGTCAGAAGATTTCTTTTTTTTTTTTTTTAGCTAGTTTTTGGGCATTTTACCTTTGTTCCAGTTGCAGTGTGAGAAGACAGAGAGACAGAAGAGTTGTGGGAGATAGAAAGGATACATGTAGCAAATTTCAATAGGCCAGTCTTAATCCACACAACAAGTATATATGTGACCTACTATGATAAACCTATGATAAAACTTGAGTGCGCAAGTTCAAAACTAAACCTACTTCCTACACAATTATATTTAATGCACATAACATTGAATCTGAGGCTTCACACAGCGTGAAGCAGCGTGGCGGCTTCCCTCTCCCACAATAGACCACCCTGAGAACATCTGTGGGACATTTCTAAGCTTTTCTCTCCAACAAACGAATCCTATTATGAATTAAAGCAACTACAGCATCCACCTCAGAGTGAACCAAAAAGATTCTAAAATTTCCTGTCAGCTTCTATAATCTATTTTTTAACAACTGCCGTGGAGGGCTCCTGCCTGTGTTCCTCGAGCGATGCAGTGACAGCAGTAATAAATGGTCTTTTTTATATGCTGGCTCTTTAATACGCATATAAAGCCATCCCCTCCAGAGCCGATGCTGCGTGCATGCGTGCGTGCATGAGTGCGTGTGCATGGTGGCACGGCTGCTAAAAGAGCAAACATAAAAAGTTGTGAGTGACTTGATAAAACCAAGATAGTGGAAGGTAATGAGAGGAGAATTTCATTAAACTGGAGGCATTTTTCACCCAGATGGAGAAGGAAAACAACAGTCTCATTCTTATCCTCCAACAGCATCTAAAGAAAGAGCTTCTTGTGCTGTGTGGACTGATTGGCTGTGCGCAATGTCTCCACCGTCTCTAAACACTGCTGACACTTTGCACAACTCCTAAGTGGTGATAAGAAGCAAACAATTGCATTTTCTGCTTTTTACCTAAAGGCTGACACACACAAACGCACACACAGAAGAAATTTCTCTACAGAAACTTACAGCTCAGCTGATGTTGAGCGATGAGACGGGTGTATGGAACAAAATGGCCATATCTGGATTTATTGATTGTTTGCATTTTGATAAAAGGGGAATTAGAGAGGAAACAGAACGCAGAATGAAAAGGTTTGTGTGTGTGCATGTTTTTTTGTCTCTGCAGCAATGCTGTAGCAGAGCAGAGTGACAACGAAGGGGAGAAAAAGAGAACATGATTGAGTGGGACATTTTGTCAGCCGCAGACGTGAGCTGGAGCTAGGATTGGGGCGTGTGTGAGTATGTGTGTGTGTGTGTGTGTGGCTACAGGGGTATACCGAAGGTCTGAGTCACCCTGGATCTATTCTTTACTTCTTTCTATGTTGGCATTCTGGAGCAGCCACCTCTGTGCTAACCTGAGCAGTGCGACGGTTGTTGATAGGGCTTGCCAGGGCCCATGTCCCTGCTGATTGCGTTTATGGTTATGTGTGTGTGTGTGTGTGTGTGTGTGTGTGTTTGTACTCCTATCATTGTGAGGACAAGTGTGATTTTAAACCTTTGGAGTGAGGACCATTTTGTAAAGTGAGGACATTCAGGCCGGTCCTCACCATATTTTCATTGTAATGGCTTCTAGAGGCTGTTTTTATGCATTTCTCCAAGTTTCAGAGTGGTCGTCAGAAAGATGCCAAGATGGCAAAATTTGTGGAAATTGTATTTCCTGGATACACACAGTTTTTGCTCTCTGGTGCCCCTACTGTCAGTACAGTACTAACCACATAAAGGCCTGTTCAATCCTGGTACATTATATGTCTCAGGTGATCTTATCACAAGCGAACAGCTTTAAGCAGCTGTTCTTTTGTTTTCCTTACACTTTACATGACCAACACACTCATTAAACACGCTGTTGACTCTAAGCCATCTATCTACTGTCTTTATAATTTGCTCTCCTCACCTGGCCTATTTGTCGGATAAGGCTCATATGTGTACAGCACATGATCTCAATGTGTGTGATGTCCTCAGGACCACCAGAGTGAGAGTCAACTTCACCAGTGTATCCAGTCAGCTGTAGTAACTTTGGACGGCCAGCGACCATTTGTCCTGACTTTTATGAGAATCATCAGTAACCAGCCTGCTGTTCCTATGCTAGCATGCTAGGCTAAGCAGGTCTCAGCTTCTTACTCCCTGTGGTAGAAACTTTGTCGTATAACCATAACAAGTATTGTAAACTGGACTCATTATCGCATATCTCACCAAACTAAGATTAAGTCAGTCAGGGCCTGAGAGGCGGGAAGGAATTGGGCCCGGATCTGGTCCCGGTCCCGATCTCGGTCCCGATCCCGATCCCGGTCCCGGTCCCGGTCCCGATCGCGATCCCGGTCCCGATCCCGGTCCCGGTCCCGATCCCGGTCCCGATCTCGATCCCGGTTCCGGTCCCGGTTCCGATCCCGGTTCGGGTCCCGGTTCCGGTTCGGGTTCCGATCCCGGTTCGGGTTCCGGTTCCGATCCCGGTTCCGGTTCCGATTCGGGTTCTGGTCCCGGTTCGGGTTCGGGTCCCGGTACCGGAACCCGAATC
>OMNW01025014.1:11700-24268 GCA_900303245.1 Selene dorsalis
AAAACCTGTGGTCAGAGAGGAGCTCAGTCTCCTTCATGACAATGTCACACAGATGACCAAGACGTTTCTATGTCTACAATGAATACACTACTGTGATGAATAAAAAAAAAGTGGGAGTGGAATATTTGATATTTGTCTGAAGCACAAACTCACCTGCTCTCGCTCCAGTTTCTGCTGCTCCCTCCTCTTCCTCTCCTCTTCATCTACTTTGCTAACCTGGATGAATCGCTCCTTCTGCAAACAAACAGAAATCACATTAATGATTTCAAAGAAATGTAAAATATATATGTATATCTTTTATATAAAAGAGATAGAACATATTTCAACCTTTTCTGTTTCCAAAGTTTCCACATGAAGGCCCTTGGGAAACCTAAGGGAACGAGAAAACTTAAAAACCTACAACAAACCAAAACCCATTACAATCATAACAATAGCCCAGTGTTAAGTGCCACTCACTTCCAGTTCAGGGTCTGGTATATCAGCTTCCTCTGAAACCTGGGAAGAAAAGATGAAAATACACAGATTGAAATACAAAAAAAAAAATTTTTTAAAAATCAGCATTAAAATACAAACAACCTCGATGTGGCCTTTTGAGAGCAGGGCTACCTTACCCAGTGCATGGCTCCAGATCCAAAGTTTTCTCTGAGTTTGTGAACAGAGCTTCAACTCTCTCTCTGTGTGCAGAAATGAAAGAAGAAAAGATCTTAAAACTTAGAAAAAGAGCTGCCAACGTAACTGTTCATTTGCTTTGTTGTCAGCAAGTTTCATCATCTCTCCTTTAATTCATCATCACATGAGTGAGAGCCACAGTCGAAGCTTTGTAACAGGAGCAACCTGACAGTTTCTTTCTCCCACATGTCTCCAGTTTTTTGGTCTGAAATAAGAAGCATGATACTGCTACTACTGCTTAAGTGTACATGTTTTACTCACATCGGGAATCTAGGATACTCTGCACTGTCTGTAACACTTACACCACCCTGTTGATGAAGTCTTTGTGCTCCTCCGGGACATTTGCGGGGCCTTTGGAAGATGACGGGGAGATGTACGATGGTGTCCCGACACCGTTGGCATGTTGATTCCTCCTCTCCTCCGTCTGCTCCCTCAGCTGGGCTTCCTCATCTTGATTTAGGTACGGGATTCCTTTGAAAACAAGGAAGGAAAAAAAAGAAAAAAGAAATCAGTGTTTTACTTCTGCGTAGTGAGCTGAAGCTCTGTGTTTTGCTCTACGCAGTGAGAACAGCTGCAAAACTTAACAGTTTACTGCATTCCTTCAAATTAAACAGAGCCTGTGTTCTGGAAAGTCTAGTGCGAGATGAAAAGGAAAGTTGCTGAACATTATTTTCGGCACGATTCATGCATTTTTAAAAGATACTCGATGTCAACATGAACAACATCAACACAGAGGAGTGTGCGAGTGAACCACAGCAAACGATGCTCTTGCAAGTTCTTCTAAGCTTGTATAACTTTTTCATATGCAATCACACATTTTGAATCTATGAAAAAGTGGCAGCAAACTGTCTTCCTATAAATGGTAAAATGGGCAAAAAAAAACAAAGATAAAAAAAGACTTTCCCGTAACTGTTAGTCACTGCATAAACTAACCAATAAACAAGATGTAGAGGCATTTCATGTTGTCAGAGGCCTGGAATCAGACTAACAAAAGATCACCATCACAAATCTGAGTGAGGAGCTACAGGCCCAGCTGTTCCAGTGCTGGTGACAGACGACAGCTTTTCTTACAACACACTACTGCGAATGCCAAAAACACACAAAACCCATGTTGAAGGGCAGATTTGAAAAGGATTTCTTTTTCAGTGCAACACTTTTTTCCTCCCTCTTACAGAAATGCCTTTCATAGTTAAAATGAATAAAATTGTTAGAAGTTAGTTAGAGTTGGGTAGTTAGAAATTTGCCTAAAGATTCTGTGTTTAAAAATATATGTTTTTTTAAAAACAAAAGAAATCAGGAGAAACTAAGCAAACACTCACTTCCAGCTGATGTAAAAAGTTTGATCCTTGGTGCTATGAACTTAAATTAATTGGTAGTCAGGACAGATGCTTTTCACAACACATAAGAGTGAGTGGACATATCGGTGTTATTTCATTACACTCACCGTGACAGAACACCTTGTTGAAGTCAAATCCCTGACTGGCCAGAAAATCAATACTGGAGCTCTGAAAAAGAAGAAAAGTGATCCTCAACTTTCAAGCAAAAACTCAAAAACAAGTCTTTTCACTGCTGACTGTGCAGAAATAATTTGAAACCATTTACGTCAGTCCCCCAAAAGTCATCTGTTATTCACAAAGACATTACCCCTGAATAATAACACCAACTTACTTGGCAGATGAACTTAATGTCAGGGGACGTCCTGTTGAATGGTTTTGGGAATATATAAAAATTAAAAGGCTTCGTGACATACCTAGGGAGAAATAAGAGGAAACAAAGAAAAATGAGGATAATAGCTGGATCGCTTTCATTACTGGCTCTTAGCATACAACCCAACAATGGCAGTGGCAGTGGAACTTGGGATAAATCAGTCACTGCACGATAAATGTTCTGGGGCCCTGAGGCTGTTAGCCTGAGGGTTAATCCAGTGTTGCTTTAATGCAGGAGATGGCACAGGGAGTAATTGTTATTTGTCCGCTCAACAATACACACAAATCTATCCTGTCCAGACACTGTGTCCAACAAATGTCGCCCAGAGGACTCGCAACAAGTTGGCCCTTCCCTCTGCGCCTAATGAAAAACCAAGCCGGCCTCAAAATACTGCATCTTCTCTGGCTCTAACAAATAACACAGTTAAGTATGAGCATGAGATAATCTCAAGATTCCTTTGGGAGATTAGTACATTTGATTTCTCACAGAATACAACAGTCAGAAACTGTACGTGGTCAGCGGATGTTACTCACTTTGACTTTGCCTGGTCATATTTGAATGTACACAATCCAAACTGGAACAGCAGAAAGTCCATAGAGTGCTGGTGGATAGAGAGGAAGAGGTTTAATGAGATTAAAAGCAAACAAACAAACAAACAAACAGTAAACCAGTGTCAACCTGTTGCAGGACCATGGTGGAAACACTGGGATGCACTAGTTGTGCAGGAGGTGCAGCCTCTCCACCTCGTGTGCATGTTTTGTTAGTGCGAGGAGATCCTTTGCTTAAGGTCCAATCTGTCTGCATCTTGAATTTAAATTTATAATGCCTCCATCGTTGTCATCCTTGCTCTGTTCTGCACACACACACTATCTACTGAGGTCTGTCCATCCTCTGTCGTCCCTTCTGAGGTTACCTACATATTTTCTGAATTTATGAGTTGTCCCTCCTCTGATTCAAGGGTTTAGGGACAGAAGGTGTTGTATTGCTGTGCAGACTGTAAAGCCCTTTGATTGGTGATACTGGACTCTATACATTCAATGGACTTGGCTGGAGATGTGCAATCATAAAAAAATAAAATAAAAAAAATAAAAAAAAAACTTCACTGACCTTTTTCAGCTTGGTGTATCGCTCCTCTGGTGTGTCCAGCCCGTTGGTTAGTGCACTGACATTAGGACCGTCGCTTATCCCTAAAAGAAACACAGATAACACATGTCACCTTTCTGCAGACACGTTTCAGTTTGCTCAGTCTCCACCACTTCCACTAAAACTCCTGCACATCGTTACCTGAAAATTCCCCATCGATGGCAAGGAAGTCCGCATCCTCTATCGCGCTGTACACCGTGTTTAAACTGTCCTTATAATCTAGGAGATGAGAAGAGAGGGGGGGGGGTAAGTGAAAGTGCCATTAATACCACAGTGAGTTCCCGTGCTAGCGAGCAGAGGAGCAGAGGAGCTCACAAACCCGCAGCAGTGCTCGTTTCCTCGCTGCTACCTACCTAGCTAGTTAGCTAGCTAGCATCAGCAGCAGCAGCAACACACAAACACCGAAATGAAAGCGCCCGAAGCATCTTCAATTTAATTCACGTCTCTGTTCGGTTGTACAATTTCGTAATGTCCAAAG
Source organism: Selene dorsalis (assembly GCA_900303245.1). Classification (NCBI taxonomy): domain Eukaryota; kingdom Metazoa; phylum Chordata; class Actinopteri; order Carangiformes; family Carangidae; genus Selene; species Selene dorsalis. Next base: position 15,698 of record OMNW01025014.1, read on the forward strand.
CGAACCAAACACATACCCCGTGTGCACCGTGTGGCTGGCTACTTACTCTTTCGTGTCACCTCCATCCCCGCACAATGACTGAACCCGGCTGACAGCTAACGCCAACTAGCATTCGTCAACGGGCTTTTAACCGTTTTACAAACACTTCCGGGCCGCTGCCGCGAGACAAAGTGCCGCTGTGAAGCTGCGGTGAAACAACGCAACGTATTCACCTTGAATCTGATTTTTTTGTTTTTAACATTTTTAGGACAAAATATTATTATTTTTTTATAAATATAACCGCTTGTTACTGCCGACAACAATTTTATAGACTTCCTCATTTACAAATTTGAGCTATTTTACTCTATTTTCATTCCGTTAACACATCATCTCCATTGTATTAAAAGGGAAATGTAGTATTATTTTTTTTAACTCCACTACATTTGTTTGACTGTGTCAGTTACTTTTCAGATTTGTTTGACATATTACGTCAGCTATTGTTGCTGTTAATCCGGCCTTTAGACTACAAAATATTCATATATCAATGCTCATCTTTGTTGTTTCATATTTTTGCATAGGCCAGGTTCCTCCCTGGACACTGTTATACTTACTGTGTCCATGCGCACTGTGATTTTCTATAAGTAAATCTATAAGTTCTGTAAGTAATAGGCTAATCAAAATCTATCTATCTATCTATCTATCTATCTATCTATCTATCTATCTATCTATCTATCTATCTATCTATCTATCTATCTATCTATCTATCTATCTATCTATCTATCTATCTCATCATCAGGTCACAAAGTTGTGGGCCTCTTACATTTTGTAGTTTGAAGTTCTCAAAAACAGGTTGCAAGCAGGGCATCCAAACAATATGGTAGAGTTTGTCAAAGGTTATGTTTATCTACTTAATTCACGTGTAAGTCTTATCCTCTGTGATGTATTATTTCTGTCTCTGGCCCTGTGTTTGTTGCTGTTGTTTTATGTTTCTCTCAATAATGTATCATTTTATCAGAGTTTGCACCTGTGGTATACCAAATGTCATGCTGTTTAATACAGCTATTCTACAATACCAACTATCTAAACAACCTCTCTTCGCTTCACTATCTCTCTGCTTTTATCACTGTGTGTCCTTTTGTGCATCCAATTTAAGGAGAGGGATGCATCCAAACTGCAGCGCACTGTCAAATCATATGGCTCAAAGAAAAATACAGAGAAAAGGTTTAAGTGAAGAGACCAAAAGTGTAATTCCTTATTCATGTGCCCAGAGTTATTCATTTCCTTTGCTTTCTGCAGGATGGCAGGAAGCTGGAGCCTGCAAACAATGAGACTATAAGGGCTTTTCTAGTCTCTCAGATAACTCAAAGCGCTTTACACTGCATGTCACATTCACCCTTTCACGCACACACATTCATACAGCGCTAGGTGCAAGTGCAGGTTCAGTGTCTTGCCCAAGGACACTTGACACACAGACTTGAGGAGCATGGTATTGAACCTCCGACCTTCCAGTTAGTGAACGACCTGCTCTACCTCCTGAACCACAGCCGGCCAGGAAACTGGATAAACTCCTTCACAGTTGCACACATTAAAAGCTGTCATTCATAACAACAGCTTTTGTGGCTCTTGATTGTATCTGCTCTATCCATGAGTCCCTAAGTTGGTGTTTCTGAAATCTGCCTGTTGGTGCGCCTGCCGCTGAGTTTCATTGAGGCCGTGCAGTTGCCGCAATTTCCATCAACACTTTGCATTGTACGATGAATATAAAAAAGTATTTTTCAGGAGAAAATGTCCCCGCAGTAAAGGCAGGTGTGAGTTGTTCTTCTCTCCAGTGAAAGAAAACAATTCAAAACTACAGAGGGGATTTTTTTTTTCTTTAATGAAGAGAAGCCGCCACAAAAAGGCTTCAGCTTTTGTATCAGCTGTTTGTCTGCGGGGGAGTAAAAACTGTAGAATTAAATATTATTTGACAAAACGTTACGAATGGAAATCGAAGTCTTTGCTATTCTTCAGCTTTAAGGGTTTTAAACACAACAGAAATCCATATTATCTCACTGTAAGTCAAACATAGCAGTGTAGGCAGGCAGTGAGCTGCCTATGGTTTATTTACCTTGAAAGCAGAAAGGCTACACACTCTCTCTAGATTATTTATTGTGATATATTTTTTTTCAACATGACAACAAGCAGAGAACAGCATCTTATTTCTAAACAAACAAAACACAGGAGAAACGTGGAGGAAACAAATATCAAGATGACAAACAATCTGATGTAATCGATCGTGTTGAACCTCCACCAGTGCACGAGAGAAAAAAAAACAACTATAACAGGTAACTGTTGCAAACCAGGTGAATCGGCAGGGACCAGCCAGCCACTGATGTTTCACTCCTTTAACCCCAGTACTATGGTGGTAGAGTGGTAACAGAGACTTCTGTATGCTTCCCCTTGCTAATGCCCGAGGTGTTGCCTGGTCTCCAACTCCTCAGCTGCAGCAAAAATCTGCCCCCCCCAGCCTCCTCAGGCTGATCTTTAATACCTTGAAGCTTTCTAGATGTTGAAGAGCGGCAGAAGAAGGCCTGGTATCCCACCTAAAAGCCCTGCAGCCAGTCTCTCTACACCCATCCAACAGGTCAGAGCACTCTGACTGTTCTTCCTCTCAGGCAGCCTCTAACCTCTCTTCCTGGGGGATCCTGATTTATATGAACGGCGGGATGTTCTTGGAGCACATCACTTTATCTATAGCCAGAGTGTTACAGAGGTTATCTCCTGCAGGAACTGAAGCTACCTTCTCATGTCCACTCTTTGCCATATGCAAGGTTTTGCTGAGTCTGTCAGGTGCAGCCCTGTTGGCGCTCTCTTCCCACCTGGTGAATAGATGAAGTGCATGGTTGAAGATGAAGGTCTGCTGTTTGTATTCTGCCTGTATGTGTCAAAGTCGTTCAGTGAGTTTCCTCAGCACGAGGTCATGCCACCATCTGCAGCTCTTCTACTTTCTTTCATGGTGGCCTTCAACCAGAGGAGAGGTGCCTCACCCCACACCAGGCCTGCATGCTAACTTCTGCCTGGACTCGGTGTGTGTTGATTGCCTCGTTGACCTTTGTTTGGTCTTTCAGCTGCCTCCCTGTTCATATGGGGAGACGTGCAGCTCTCACCAGCTGGTGAGTGGACCTCATATCCAGGACCAGGTTTGTCCTCTCCTGTTTATACCCCCAAGCAGACAGATCGAAGCGAGGAGCTGCAGGGTGTTCTTTTCTAAAAGACTTGTCTCTGAAAACAATCTTGGCAGCCGCAGCCACTCTCTGATGTAGGAGTTTGAAAGTCGATCCGTCCTGCCTGCTGCTGAGGAGGGGATTTCAGAGGGGTCAAACCTCTAGCACCCCACACTTTCAGCATGCAGAAGAACTTTTGTTTTTGTTAGATACGTAGGTGAGAGAGAAAAAATAAAAATAATTTGCTCTGATCAAATGAATCCAGTTACATATCAGGTAGTTGGGCTTCTTTCAGTTCTGTCTAGTCTATTAAATGCTATAGATAGAAAATATAATGAGATGCATGTATAAAAAGTACATCAGGACATAACTAAATAAACAACCTAACTGAGCAATATGTTGGAACCACTTCCTGTCGTTGGTACATGGTGACTTAGTAACACCTTACTTGTACTTGGCGAGGAGCAGGTTCTGGTCAGTCTTTGCCAGGCCATCTGAGAGCTCCTCTCACCATCTGCCGGTCTGAGAGGAGCTCTGCCATGTGAGACTGTGGACAAGAAGAGGAATCTCTTCCTCCACGCCTACGGTAAAGATGGCGCCTGTTGCTTCTGATCCCTTTCCAGAGAGACAGACAGACTTCTAGCCCACACCTACACAAGCTCATCAAACCTCTTCGGCCGTCTTAATGGGCCTGCTGCTGTCTAGAGCATAGCTGTGATGTCATCATTGTGTCCGCTCAATGGTAGTTTCATCTGTCTTGCCGCAAAGAGAAGACAGATTATAGATCCCATTGTGATTCCTCCTTGCCAACTTGAGGTGAAAATCTGGTAGGTACGATAGATTTGAAGGTCTTTTAAGTGTTTTATAAGGAAGTCTGTCCTCTTGGACGCCATGATGTGCTGCAGTGGCTCTGTCAAATTGATGGGATGAGTTGATTTTTTCATGCAGATCTGATGAGGTTCAACTGGATTTTCAGGACGCCACACTGGGAAGGCTCTGGTAGAGCTTGTACAGTGTGGTATGTCCCATTGGATCTTGGAGTTCCTGGTGCTCTTGCCTCTGTCACCTCAGGAGCTGAGCCGTAATTGACGTAACAGAGCACATCATGGTGATAAATGTTTACGTCGGTGATAAATGGCACGGCAAATTAAACAGATGTAATTAAATATAGTTGACGAGCGAGAGTGAGAAGGTGGAAGTGAACCTCAACAAAGGCCACCTGAAACACAATATGATCTACGCTGTGACGCCTTCATTTTAAATGACCTCCAAGGTGTATGCTGTTTTTCTCAGCAGAAAACTCGTGTATCATTGAAAAACTTCAAACATACTCAAATCGTAGTCACACTTCTACTTTGATTATTTATAACGTGGCTTTAAGATCTGTCACACACATGTGAGCAGAAATGTCACCTCTAAGAGCCAAACCTACACTTTCTGAGGAAAGATATACCCTGGGATGTTTTCCCATTCTCTTCGCCACCAGACATCAGAGAGCTGTTCTGGTCAGTGAGTAAGTGATAACACGGCTGCTTTAGCTCGACTTGGCCCCCTGTTCCATATCAATCTCAGGAAATCCGTTTCTCCAAATGACTTTTGCTCTTTGTTGGGCGAACTGCAGAAACATTTTTGATATTGAGAAAAAATGTAATGCTTTCAAAGAATTTTTTTTTTTAACTCCATGAAAACAATGACAAACCCATGATCTATATGATCTATGCATTACAATAGTTTTTGGTTGTTGTCACTGCTCCTTCTGTCCATACCAGCTGCAAAGAAATGCATTTCAGTCTATGTCGATGTTTCTCTGCTGAAATAATTCAGCTTGAATTAATAGGACGTTTCTGTAATCTGTCTCTGGGCAACAAATTGAATCGCAGGCAAGTGGACTTGTATTTGTCTAGGAAGTCTAGTGAGGACTAATCAGACCACTGCATTGTGAACTGATGAAGCCCCTTGGATAAGAGGTGAAACATCTTCTCAGACAAATACAAAAGTCCACTTACCTTCGATTCAATTTGTTGCCCAGAGATAACGATAACCTGGATGAATGAGAATATCCATAGACATATTCTGTATTGTGTGTTATACAGGTGCTTTGGGGCTGAGATATAATGTTTTAGTCTGAGTTTTATGCTTTGAGTTATACCTCTGCTGCAGATCTGCAGGTAACACTGTCTGTGGATACACAAGGAGAATTTCATATTAAAAACTCTGTAACTTTGCAAGACACCCAATTTACTGGCTGAACTTAAAAGGAGCTATTTGTAAAGTTTTCTCTGTCGCCGCCAGTCAACGTAGTTCCTTGTCGGGAGTGTGAGGTATGATTGATGCTTTAAAAGAGCTGTGGCCCGTTGTTACATCTAAAGATGTTAAAACACATCATCTTCTGAGCAGCACTACATCTTCAGAGCAGATCACAGTGAGTCGCTGTTTGAAAGTGACGAGACAAGCTAGCTGGTTAGCATGCTCACTTCAAGTGGAAGAAGGAAAGAAGTCTGATACTGAACTCACATGGTTTGTAAGGAAACGGCTGCTAATGCTAACACTGGCTATGTAGCAACAGTAAAACCTACACATAGGCTTTTCACTCTCTATATATATTTTTTATACAAAATGAGAACTGTGCGTTGTGTCCCCGATCACCTATACTGAAATGACTTTAAAGGAGACATGTAATGCCCCTTTGTCACAATTTAAAATAGTTCTCCGGTGTCTTAAAAACATGTCTGTGACATGCTTCGGTCAAAATACCACAACGATCAAACATCACAGCTCTTTTCATCCACTCAAAACTTAGTGGCTTCAGTTCAATCACTATCCTCATAACATCGCCCAGTCAACTCAAGATGTTCATCTTCAGCCAGTACAACCACTGCAAATAAATAAATTGCTCAACAGCAGCCTACTATATTTTTCAAATTATCATTATCTGTGATTTTTAATATGTTTCAATCAGGAAATAAATTACAGTTGAGCTGAAAACAACGTCCTTCTCCACCCATACTGAGCCTCTCTCATAACAGCTGCTGAACTGAAAGCTACTTGAATGTACAAATGAGCACGCCACTTCTGTTTTAGGGCAGACTTCAACAAAAACAGTGGAGCCGTCCATTAATGGACTGTGACAGTGGAGCCATGACAGGAAATAAGAGGAGAGAGAGTGATGGAGAGTGACGTGTGACAAAGGTTTCTAGTCACACTGATGCAGCCTCCAAACCTCGGCCTTTCACAAATTAAGGTCAGTAGCAACAGTGCCTACAGTAGGTCAAACGCAAAGCCACCATTTAACATGTTATGGGACCTCAGGGGGGCGGAATAAGGAGGCTGAGTGCAGAGTGTATGTATACAGCCAGGCGCCTGTCACTCAATGTACACATGATGGCAGTAACATTATATTTTGCCTGGAGTCCCATATCCAACCAGTCTATCGAGTGCACTCCCACATGGTGGTAGCAATAAAGCAGCAGTTATTGTGTATTAAATCAATGAGACAAATATGCCATTTTAAAGCTTTGTTATTTATGAAAGTTCACCTGCAACTGTTTGTGTAGAATAATCAATTTCATCTACAGCTTTTTGCTTTTTCGTTGAACTTTCCCTCCTCTGCTATTGTTTAAGTTTCTGCCTCTGGAAGGTGACATCACAGCTCGTAATCCTTGCCAGTGATCTCTTATAGGATTGGTTGTTTTCCCAGGAAAACGCCAGATATGTTCAAATTGTTAAAAAAAACAAAAAAAAAAACATGGATGTTATACTAGGTGGATTAGTTTTACAGGAATATTTTACTGCACCGGGTTGTGAATCTGCACAAATGATTTCATGTTGAGTCAGGTGGTGGAGGTGCAGATAGGGGCTCTTCAAGACAAGGTGGGTTGGATTTTGACAAACTGATAATGAAACAGCAATCTCAGGGAGTTATCAGGGGGAGAACATCAGCAAAGCCCTGTGCACTCGGTAAAGGTGAAACACTACAATGTAATCTTTGGCTGCGCTTTCATCCCTGATCAGGACAGGCAGTTTAGAAATTGGATAGATTAAAAGATTTAAGTTTCAGGGCGGATTTTCAGGGGAGGTGAACATGCAACAATAAAACTCTTACATCTGAACAAAGGTGGTGGCGACTGTTGGTTGTATTGTCGACTTGAATTTCTGGTCTTTACATATCTCTATCCCCACAATATATTCTCTCATGGGGTCTGGTGTGTGAAACATAAATTACTGATGCTACAGTGAGAGCAGATTAAAAATACTAATACTAATAATACATAATAAATCAATATGAAAAATAAGAAAAGAAACACTAGGATGTAATCAGTGGTGTTTTTTTTTTGTTTTCTTTTGTTTTTTTACACAAAACCACGAGCTGATAAAGCACAACGCATTATTAGAGAGATAAATTAATGAGTTCTGTCAAAAAGATTTCAGCTCTTGTTCTTCTGAGACGGCCTCATTCACACACAGCTCCTCTGAGGAAACCAAGGAATAAAGAAAAAACTGACAACAGATCAGTTTTTTCACATTCTTATATTATTACTTTTACTTTTACACAGAGCATCATTTTTTGTCATAGACTCCTTATTTCACACCTATAATTGCTCTAATTTCTCCACATGTATGTTTACATCCGTCCTCGTCATCAACAGTGTTGGTGAAACAACTTCCCCCGGCCTGCCTCCTATAGGTTAATCCAGAGGTCTTCAACAGGGGGTCTGTGACCCCTAGGCAGTCCACGGAGGTACTGCAGGGGGGGTCACGAAAATTTTGGTTGATTTTTAAAATATTTTTTCATTGTTGTTTCCACATTTATGTTTAAAATAAAAACGTCAAGCTTGTGTGCATGATTATCATGCAACTGACGGAGATTGTTGATATTGGCATCGGCATCAGTTAACAAGGCAGTGACATGGCCACCCTACTTCCTGTACCTTGCACATGTTTAAAATAAAAACATGAACATATGAACCTGTGTATTATTTGACGAGCTTAGTACTGGATGCACATTTTAGGGGGTCCCTGTTCCATCTCTCCATCAGTTTGGGGGTCCTTGGCCTGAAAAACATTGAAGACCCTGGTTAATCTAAATATGGCCACCACAGGAGGGCGCTCTACTCCACTATTTCTGATGAATTGTTATCTTATTGTTATCTAGCTTTCTGAGAGTCCCTCCCCTCTCTCCAGTCACACATACACCTATGCACACACACACACACACACATACACACACACACACACACACATACACACACATAACCACATGTGGATGCTTGAGCTCACCATAAAAGCTCTCTGCTTCCTCTGTGTTTTTTTTTCCCTTTTCTTTTTCATCAAAGCACATCATACCTTTTACAGTCAAAATGAGCACAATAGGGAGGCTATGGACTGGTTA
>OMNW01025016.1:0-19045 GCA_900303245.1 Selene dorsalis
CAACTCTTCATCCTTCTCTCCTGACACCCTGATTCATCTGGCAGATTATATAATAAGTATGTTGTTGTGTGTGCGTGTGTGTGTGTGTGAGAGAGAGAGAGAGAGAGAGGTACCCATGCCATGTCTGTGTATATGTAATGATGTGAGGAGTGTGACGAATGAGCCTGTTTCTGTGTTTGTGTGTCTCGGTTCTATCCGTGTCTCAGTTGTATTACAGGCTGTAATGTAATAAAGCAGCTATTAGAACTGAGTGCAATTGTGATAGATGGTGTGTGATTAGGGCATGTGCTATTGCATAGTTGGAATTTGATTGCATCTCCTGTAATGTGGCCCCCACTATGTAGCTGTTCAATAATAAGATATAGCTGGAAGCAGACAGATAGACAGACAGATGTTCAAGACTGAGACCAAAACAGAAAGACCATTTGAGATGGGACACAAACTTTCACATGAATAACATTGTCTCAAGTGATATCAAGTTAAATGCCCACTGTGATTATGTGTAGAATTTCACAAAACTTCATCACCACTTCTCAGTAACTCATAGGCCTACCTGTTTTTTTTTCCTTGTCACAAATCAAATGAGACGAAGTAGACTGCTCTCATGTTTTATTGCACTGTACAATTACATTTTGTAAAATGCAAAATCTAAAGTAGTATCAAGAAATGTTGCTCCAGATTAAGAGAATCGAACTTAAAAAATCATGTCAAATAAACTCATGTTTTCTAACCCTGACATTACATGAATGATGCTAAAGATGCCAGCGGGGCTAGTGATGTGACCTCATTTAGTCCAAACTACACACTGTAAAAAGGGATGGACGTAGCCTCCGTAATGTCATGCATAGGTCTCCTAAGTGTTGTTTTGAAGCTCAGAGCGGCTGTTCTGGGCTTTGCTGTCTTGCAAGTACCCGATTCCACCAAATCCCGCTTAACCTACAAATGGGCTCAGGTACCTGTGGAGCTGAGACTTCAGTACAAGCAGAAGCTCACCCTATTGTCATACAAGGTGACATGCCCTCAATTATGTTCATTTTTAAGCCTTAATGAAATGCATACATATTTAGACACCTAAACTAGACCTAATAATGGCCATGGGGGTAATGACGGCTAATGTCTCTGGTGTGATTGATGTCACACTGGACTGTATACTAGATACTACACAGCTGAGAAAGCACGTTGCTGTTTTAACTAAGTCACTTACCAAGCTGAAACAAGTTTGATTCAGCACCATTGGCCACAACGTAACCATACCAACTGAACTAACAGCAACACAAACTGCATTATTCGGTATGAATTAAACTTCATGTATACTGGGAGTTCACACTAATTGGAGGGGTCCTCAGCTCTCTGTTGGACCCTGGATAAATCCCCTTTAGAGAAACTTTCCCCTACCAAAATTGCTTGGGCAGTGCTATGTGAGGAGATGGGATACCTTGACGTATGGATGATTACACATTCATGAGAGAGTGACTTTACCTTTTTTTTATGCATCCATTAGAGCAGCTCAAGAATAGTTTATGTCTTTATCCAAAGTCTGAATTGAATCTGATCCTCCTATTCTATTGGAAATCTAAAAAGGTCAGACTGTTGCCCCATATTCCTTCAACTCCCTCCATGTATAAATCACAGCATGGTAACTCATGCATGGTGGGGAGCCAAGATGTGGAGATTTAATTTGTAATTTCTCAGCAATTCTAACTTAAGCTCCAATTTTACCATTGAATTCAAAAAGATTTCAGACAATAGTCCCATATTAGTTACCACAATCAGGTTTTGAGCTACTAAGTGAGAAACACATCCTTCTGGTGGACCTTGTCATACTCAGACTCCCAAACTCCTGACTCTTGGAATTTTACAGGAATTTGAGCTCATCACAAATACCCAACATGCGCATCTTAATGTAGTCATCTTACCGGTCACCTGTAGAATTTAAAGATCAATAGTTAAAGGTGTTTTGCTTCATGTTTGGTGTGAACCCTGGGGAAAAATATGTCCCTCACTGGCTTGCTTAATGCTCTTCTGTAGTCATTTATTCTGTCTGGGGTTTCATACCTCTGACTCACTATGAACCAGAGTCAGCTGTGGCTGGGAATGGTTGGGAAATGTTTTACTTTTGTCAGTTAAGAAAACCAAACCATGAGCTGTGAGTGTGTAATATGGTGCTGATTCTCACTGGTACCAGCTGCATTAGCAAACAGTATGCATTACTCTGAGCAATTTTTAACCTGCATCTTATGTAGTTTTTATTCTATCAGAGACAGAGACAGAGATGCGTTAATGGGTTGAGGATTAATAGATAATGATTCATAGATAAATAAGTATTTTGGTGCACAAGTGATTGCTCCTGATCTAAGAGTTTTGATCTCACATATGTTCCAGGTCTATTTATGTTGGTTCCCCAGATAATAAGAGCACTGCTGTGTTTTCATTAGACTACAAGAGGTTGTGGGAATAGATTTCTCCAAACTGCAAATTCTCAGACCCTGTGGTCCCATCCCTGGGAGACATAGATGTTGTAGATAAATCAATATAAGGGAGGAGTAATAGTCAGTCAGTCTTTTTGCTGCTCAGGCACAACCTTGCAAAAAATAATGAAATTCAACATTTAAAAATCTGAAGTTAGTGTATATTGGAGAGGGCCAGTGAGTGGCAACTTCAGCTCTCAGCTGCAGCTCTTACCAGCCCTGATCTTTAATAGAGCTGGGAAAAAATACAGCAGAGTGAACACTTGAAGACACGTTAGGATCACACTTGATTGTGATGATATTCAGCATGTACATGTGGGCAGTGTTTTGGATGTGTTTGTGTGTGTGTTTATCTGCATGAATGCATGGATCTGTTTATTTAGATGTGAATGCAATTACAGGTATCACCTGGGCACAAATATATCCTTTCAAAAAAAATTATGGTGATGTGCTTTGGTCACAAGGACAGGGAAAGGGTAAATGTCCAAGGTCTTTTTACAGCTCTGAATACATTAGTACTGACTGGTCCATCAAAACAGTTAATTGCTGCCATAAGTAGGTACATACAGAGACACTCACTCACTCACTGTTTTTTAGCTTTTTAATTCTCGGTCTGTCTCTCTGACACACACACACAGTGGCTGCGTGCAGTGGCAGTGTCTTTTGTTGACTGCAATGGACCATGACAGAGCGAATAGAGCATGCTCTCTGACCACACTGACCCAGAAGCAACAACAGACACATAAACACACACGCACACACACACGTGTGCAAACATTAGTTTTCTCTCTCTCCCTCTCTCACTTTGGTGTATACACATGGAAGGTGGCCATTAGCTCAGTGACCTGTGACGCTGATCAAAAGGACCTGAGTGTTGGCCACAAGTATGAAAATTGTGGTACAATGAAGTGTGTGAGTGTGCTTGCTTATGTGTGTGGCAAACCCACGTTACAAATTTGTGGTCTCACATTCTCTATCAGATGACGGCTTTATTAAGGAGTAGACCTGCCTTGCTTTATGGCTGGATGTAGGGTTAAGTCATCGATCTCGATATGCGTTGTCCTGGAGATACCTACCGCAGAGAAAGGTTTGAGTACTTTGGCAGATACTTATAGGTCTTTCAACACAATGGCACTGAATGACCATTAAACGTGACAGAGGTGGTAATGTTAAGTTTTCCTGCCCAAAAAAATCATTGTCTCACTAGCTGGTCCAAATTACATTCATTCATAATTATTTTTGTCCAAAACAATTTACAGTACATGCATTTAATCTTTCCAGAGATTAGCAGCTAGATAGTGTATAGCCCAGTCAGGGTACAAAAATTTACCCCTGCTATGTATGGATTATATCCATATAACACAGATTGCAGCAATATCTCTTTTCTTTGTACCTGCTTTATTACTTAACCCTCTCTTAGAGAGGCCTGATGCATCTCATGCTGGGATTTATCTTGCGAGGTCTCATCTAGTGTATGAGTTATATCTTCTTTAGTGGTAGTGGCAGCTTTCCAACTGTGCTGGAGCACCAGTACCTACTGCTCTGTGACCATAGACTATGCCGGTTCACGCTAATAGAAATTTGGAGGAGGAAGAAACAATAAGAGGAGGAAGAGCTGCACTACACAGTGTGTGTATGTGTGTGTGTCTGTTTGTGTGGGAGGGAATCGGTCACACAGACAGACAGGGAAGACAGATTCAGCTACTAGGGAAATGTATAACTCAGTATCATATGGAAAGCAAGAAATACCAATAGGGGCAGAGAGTAATGGTGAGATTCTGCTCCTCTACCAAAGTAAAGAAACAGAGCAAATAAGAGAGACAGAGAGTGGTCTGGATAAAGATGGTGAGAAAGCAACATAAATTAGATGTGCATGTCAAAAGAAAGAGAGCATTTGAGAGTTCTTACCCTAATATTTGCTTAATTCAGTTCAAATGATGTCTGCTTTAAAGACTCATCCCAATTACCAGGAGATGTTGGTTGGTCTTTTCGCTGTTAACCACACCCTACCTCCCATCTAAGCACGCTTGTGTGTGTGTGTGTATGTGTGTGACTGAGTGAGATTAATGTGCAACAGGTTATGGAGTTGTGTGTGTACTGTAAACATGCCAGCGATAGTAACAATGCAGACTAATGATGATGTATGTGTACAGTGTGTTTGCACATGTGTGCGTTTGTGTGCTGATAACAATTTGTGCCTGTGTGTTTGGTCGTGTTGTAGAATCTTGTGTGCACACACTACAATGTGCAGGCTCAGTGGTAAATGAGTAGCTGAATCAAGGATGCAGTGAGAGGGGACTTTCATGAGAAAACACCATTTCTATTGTTGCACATGCACGCACACAGGCACCGTAGATATTGTGTGTAACTGGGGAACAGAGCGCTCACGGGTAACAAAAGCATATCTTCCCCCCACAAAAAATGCTCCTGTTGTCCCTCCTGTTGTTGCAAAGTTGATGCGTGGCTCACTGTGGAGAGAATATTTTCATATCAGCAGGTGATGTTTCAGTTGTTGTTGAAGATATCTGCAGTGCATGCAGCATAAAGAGAAAACATTTGTATTACTTTGTCTAGTTGGTTAGCTACAATATGATGCCTGAACTAACTCTATTAACCTTTAAAATCTGAGGGAACTACCACAATCTGTCTCACTCCCCCCGTGTCTCCTCACACACACACACACACACCCACACACACCAAATCACTCCTGTATCTGTCCGGAAAGGGCAGAGGCCCCCCTGAATTACCTCTCCAGCTGGCACACTGTGTTCTAGTATTGTCACTACAGCACAGCATTTGAGCCACATCACAGATAATCACATTGGGCCCACCCTCTTAAGCTTAGATAGACAGTCACAAAACCCGCCAGCTGCACACACCCACTGACACACACATGCAGAAATTCTTATTATTACCAGTAATTAAAAGAAAGTCCAGACCTTTGAAAGGCAGAAATATGAAATTTAAAATGAAAAAAAGAAAACAGCAATAGTGTTTTTTTCCCAGTAATTTCAGAGAGGGACTGACTTATACTCAATCAAAATTGTATTTCTGTGTCATGTATTTCTATATAAAATGTGTTTGCCATTTTTCTTTTTATCACAAGGACCATCATTTTTCATAAGAAACACACAGCACAGGTGCTAATAAAGTGTCTTAAGACATGACAGTGAGACTGTGTGTTCTTAGTTTGACATGTCAAAATGTCTTCTGTGTTTCGCCTGCAGTAACACTGACGTGACATGTTAGAAAGGTTGTTGATGTGTTTAGTTGTGAGTCTCGCTCGCCTAATCCTAAACAGCAATAATTATGGAAACCGTGACCAAATAAATACAGGATGTTCACTGCGTTATGGATTTAGAGGTAACCAATTACAGTGTGATTTTCTTAGAAGGGATTTGCAGGGTATGTGCTTTATTGAACCATGTAGGTGCAACAAATGCCCAGGTAAATGCACATTCACGCTAATGCGTACACACTAACATGTTCACTTCTTCCTACAGACGCAGACTGTTCAGGAGGCTCTACAGCGAACCCTACACTTCTACAGACAGCAGGAGATCAGGCAAGACTGTCTTCCTCATTTGCCATGTGCTTCTCTGACTCTTGTCCTCCTTTATCAATCTCCATACTCACCTTCTCTCTCCGTGTCTTGGTACCTTCTGTCTTGTCTTTGGGTCCACATCATCCATTCTCTCCCACCTGGCCTTTATTCTTCTCACTTCTCGGTCAGTCGGTCTGTCTATCTGTCACACATGCTGCACATGCAAACACCTGTTGGGTCTCTGTGAGCCTGTCATCGTCTCCTCTACCCCACACTCCCTGTCCTCTCCCTCTCTTTTTCAGCCACTAAGGCACTCAGAGAGACAGACAGACACACTGTATAGACACACTCCTTCACCTCTTGTTTCTGCCTCTCTCTCACTGTCCCTCCCTGTCAGTAAACAGTAAACCTCTCAACCAGGCACAACACGTACTAACATTGTCCATGAAGCCCACATTGTATTCAAATACAAACACTGGATCAGGACCTTTTCTATTTATGATTTTTCTATTTTTCATTGACTGTTTTTCCTCTTCTTGATCTGTGCACACTGCAACATAGATCTTGTTTACTTTAAGCAGATGACATATTGACAGACATTACCTTATTGTACAGGGAAAGCATTTTTCACTGGCCTTCGGGATTGTAACGTCAGGCATGTAACTAACACTGGTTTCTGTTTGTATCTTTTGGGATGTGACTGAGTGACTTACAAGAAGTAATACATCATCCTGTGTCTGTGTGTTTAAGGCTTGTGCCAATAGAAACTTTTTAT
This sequence comes from Selene dorsalis, assembly GCA_900303245.1. NCBI lineage: Eukaryota > Metazoa > Chordata > Actinopteri > Carangiformes > Carangidae > Selene > Selene dorsalis. The sequence goes on from OMNW01025016.1 coordinate 6,788, forward strand.
GGTATAAATATCTTGGCCAGTGTTATTGTGAGTTGCAAGGTCTCTATAAATCTGAAAATAAATAATATTCTTTCTTTTACACAAACGTGTGTGGAATAAATCTGCATTGGGAATTGAGAGAGCTGGGCTCCTTCCTTGCTACCATTGTTGAGATGACTTTCTCTTAGCAGATTTCACTGTCTTTCTAATTGTGCGGCCGACATATAAGTGAATCTGCTTATTAACCAGCTGATGAAAGTGCTGGGTCGCCCGAATCACAAAAACACATATTCTAATGTAATTCTCTGGTATTTGGCCATTCAGATTCAGACCTTAATCTACTTTCTTACATAGAAAATACTGTGGACAGCACAGTTTGTACAGAAGTATGATAGAGTCTGTTAGTTCCTGGTAAATAGCCTATGAATGCCTTATTAGCATCTTCTAATTTCAGGATCTCATCGCTAATCATGGCCAGTGTGTGTGTGTTTTGGGTTTGTGTCTTTGACAGGTGTCAGGAAGTTGACAGTAAGGAGCGGCAACGAGAGAAGAGAGAGGAGAAGTGTCCGTTTCTTGAAAATTCTGGTTCAGAGGAAGATGTCCTGCAAATCCTACAGTACATGGCCACCATACTGGGTGAGTATGTAAAGTTTATACATCAACATCAGTATGAGAAAGGGACGGCATGGAGGGAGGGGCTTTATACGCATCTTCTCTCCTCTTTATATGAATAAATGTGGTTATGTTTTGTGTATACATTTTCAAATTTTTTTGTGTTATTACAATATTGTACTGTTACTGTACTTTTTTTTTTATTGCATAACAAGACACCAATAACTTCTCTCTTTTTCCCGCTGTGCATGCATCTGAGTGTTACTATTGTTTGTTTATTGTGTGCAGACACTTCTATACTTCTACACACACTCACACACAAAACCGCAGAGGCTACACCTCTAAAAAGATTGTAGACCAAAAAAAGAGAGATACAGTATCATGGCCTCAGTGGAGTGCATGCAGACACAAATATTCAAGCATTAAGACATGCAAAAACACACACATACACACACACACACAAGATGACTCACTCTGGAGGCTTCTACTGTCTCTGTGGCCTAATATGAAAAAACATTTCACACACACACTGTCCTGGTGAGTCACCCCTTACAGCTTCATCCTCCCTCTGTATCATTTAAGATCTCCTCCTGCCTCTATCTACATCCCTTTACCGTGTCCTCCTCCTCTGTCCTGTTTCTTTGCTGTGCTGAGATCCCACCACTGAATGAACCTTTCACTGCCACTGTATTTGTTAACTCAGTTCCTCAGATAGCTTCTTTTCCATCTCCATCACTCTGTTTTTCAGCTTAGCGCTCTGCCTCCCCCTTTTTGTGTCCTTTGCCTGCTGAACATCCTTTCCTTTTCATCCATCTCGCTTGACTTTCATGTGTTTTTAAATCTTATTTTCCCTCTCAATCTCTCCGAGTTGTGACAAAAATTTAAAAAAGGCCACATTTAAAAGAATAAAAGCCCAGAGAAAATGTATGATATTTTGTCCATTCAGTTTGTGCATGCAGTATATATATAATTATAGAGTATGTTTTAGTAGCTTGTTGTTACACAGTCACCAACTAGGACAGCCTTCAGTGAGTAAAGCAGAGCGGACTTAACGCATTGTATCCATTCATCCATCTATTTCATGCTGCTTATCTGGGTGCTAGTAGTGGTAGCAGACATTTCTCCCCAGCCACACCCTCCAGCTCTTCCTGGGGGATCCTGAAGTGTTCCATGGCCAGATGGGAGATATGATCCCTGCAGCGTGTTCTGGATATGCCCTGGGATCTCCTCCCAGTTGGAAGTGCCTGAAATACATCCATAGGGAGGCATCCAGGAGGTCTTAGTACTGAAGAAAGCATCTGTGCCCATACCACCTCAGCTGACTGCTTTCCATTCAAAAAGCAGCAGTTTATCTCCCACATTGAACTTGATTGTTTTTGATGTGTCCAACACAATTTTGGATTTTTCTGGGTTTGTTGTTTGTTTTTTGAATTCAGGTTTTATTTATATTAATGTCTGTTTTAATATTTTGCTGTAATCCTTTAATCCCATTTTTTCTTAGTTATTATTCAGTCAGAAGGCATGTGACATGATTATCTTCTCTTATCAATATTCATTACAAGGCTTTGATCTTTGATTACTTTGATTTTCTGTGGTTGATATGCTTAGCTTTTTTTTGTGGAATTTAAATCTTGGAGCAAAGGTAACATTAGGTTTTAATTTAAGAGCCAGCTGGAACAAAATGTTATTAACACATTAAGTGGGCCAAGTGCTCAAATGATACTGAACGACAGAAAAACAAGATGCAAGTCTGCAGAATGGTTCGTGGCATCGATCATACTGTGTGTATTCATTGTGTTTGTTGTGTATCTCTGTCTGTGATGGTGACTGTGTGTATCCTCAGTGAAGTGCAATCCTCCATTGCTGACATTGGTGTTTTTGTATCCCCTTTCTCCTAGGAGTACCATTCTGTGAGCTACGAGAACATTTCGGAGAAGAGTTCTTTGGTCTCTGCTTTGAAGAAAATGAACGAGTGCTTAGGGCCGTAGGTGGCAACCTCCAGGACTTCTTCAATGGCTTTGACGCTATTTTGGAACACATTCGCACCTCCACAGGGCGCCGTGCATCCTCTGAGAGCCCCTCCTTCCAGTGCAAGGATCCCCTCGAGGAGGAGAAAGGGAGAAGGAAAATGGACAAAGTTGGAGAGAGAGGTGGAAGAGGGAAAGTGTTGCTTCTTCATTGTTTCAACCCTGCTCCTGTTGTTGGATTGGTCATGCCAGGGTTGATCAGAGCTGTTGCCAGACGTATCTTTCATTCAGAGATTGAGGTGGAAGAGGTTCCGCCTCTAACTCCCTTATTGCCCAATGAAGACACAGAACACACAGGTGGTGACTCCACAACCCCCACTCCAACTGCTTCCCCCACTGCTTCACCCCCCTCATCCCCATCCCCTCCCTCTCCTTTTCCGACCTCTGTTCCCACAGTTTGCTTGTCCTTCCAAATCCAGGAGGTATGCCCTTCTTCCCTCTCTTCCCTCCCAAACTCTGCTTCAGTGAGCACCAAACGACCCCCCCCCTCCCTTTCCACCAACCCCAGTGATCTGCGCATTGGCCTGGCCACATTTTGCCGTGCCTTTCCATTCCACCTTGTCCTGGGGCCTCGCATGGAGCTACTGCAGCTCGGAGAGGGACTGAGGAGACAGGCTCGCATTGAGCCTCACAGGAGCCTCTCGTTCAGGGACTGTTTTGAGATTGTCTCACCGAAGATGGAGCCTTCGTTCCAGGGCATCCTGCTGAGGCTCGCATCCCCGTTTACCATTCGTACCAGGCCTGATACCACGCAGTCTGGCACCAAGGAGAAGGTAATGATATCATTCTTCACAGATGACGTTAGTGCTCTGATCCTACTTATTTTTTGCAGGAGTGGAGGGGCCCCATTATACCAGAAAAGAGGTGGTTTGTATGATGTCCTATGCAACCATTTTGAAAATGAAAAGTATTTATACTTGATCCAAATGGCTACACTCCAAGGCAGAGTGAAAAGCCGTCTGCCATAGAAAGTGGTTATGAGATTGTTTAAAATGGTGATAATGGTGGAAGGCATTTATAGTGTTGCACTTGATTGTAGTGCTCAATTGGCTCAAAGCTGGTGTGAATGATGGATTGTGGGTTTTGAAGTTACAGAAATGGCTGGACACACATATACCCAGTCATCTGACATTAGAAGAGTGGGGATAGTGGGCTCTCTGTGCTCAGTGTTGTTGCCTTTTGTTAAAGTTTAGTTGTAGCACCTTCAATAAAAATCAGCCAGTTTACGGTACTCTGTATATGCCATACCTAGGTGTTGCATCACAGCCGCAAGCCAGCGATGTTTTTACAGGAGTGAGGTTTGAATTGGTTCCAATTTGCCAGAAACAATTAATCAATTGGAGTTGTATGCTATATCCAGTTCTTTATTGATTGGATGGTCTCCGCAGGCTGTCAGTGACAGCACCAAACATCCTGATGCTAACCAGAACTGACAGAGAGGAGATTGATCAGCCCAGCTGCAGTGCTCTGCTGTGTGTCTTTTTGTTTGTGTTAGTGACCTTGGTCTTGAGCTTAAGTCACACACCAAAAAACAGGAGCACATATGAACTAAAAAAAGTGTTATATTCATAGAGGCGTAATGTGGCCCCATGGGAACAGATCTTTTATCTGCCACAGGGAAGTGAACTACTTCCTGGTAGCTTTGCTTACAAGTTTGTTCTAATTCATCCAGAGCTATAGAGTTATTGAAGAAGAAGATGTTTGTCTACTTCTGCGGAGACTGTACTGAACACAAAGGGTGCTGTTGGTGGGTGGAAAGCTGATGCAGGATCATGTCTGCCTGCCTCTTACAACCCCTATACCACTAACTCAGTTTTGTGAGGGCTATAAAAATGTAGGTTTCTTAATAATAATCAATATATGTAATTTTAGGATACAAATGGGAGTATTAAAACTCCCTAAACAACAGATGTTCTTGTATAGTGCGAGTGCTAATGATGCAATTCTTAGCTCTTTTGCACAAATCCTCAACTGAATCAAAAGTCTTTTTTTCATATCCTCATGCCCATCCTCTGTCTTAGGTATACCTTGTCTAGCTTGAGGCTAGTTCTATGTAGGAGCAAGATCATGAGATAAGGAGTTCTATGAGAATGAACAGTGCGCATTGCTAGGTCTTATATACAAGAACTGTTTGGCTGTTTCTGTGCACACCTGCTTTTTTGCTCATGCAAGCAAAGAAGAACTATGAGCAAAAGGGTGGGTGGCTGTGAAGGATATAGGTATTGGAGGATAAGGTGGTAAATCATTCTCTTTTCGGAAAGTGACTTCATTTGTCTCATCATGGCATTGAAACAGTTTTGGTGCTCACTGTGGAGCAGGACAAAAATGGCTCACCAAATAGAGAGGTAAAACTTATATTATTTTCATATATACAATGTGATGAAGCACCGATCTGCAGCCAAAGGCAATGTCTCATCATGTCTTTCTTTCTGTTGCTTCCTTTTCATAGTCCTTTTTGCACTTCGTCTTTACCCTGATATGAAAATAGAAGCCGTAGACAGCTAGCATCCTCACACTGAAGTCAAAGCGGAGACAACAGATCTATATGCAAACTTGATGCATTTAGCATTTGTAGATTATGTCTGGTCATTTGAATGATGCAAGATGCATATGGCTCCATTATAAGGCATGTCATGTCAGTGCTGTAGAGTATGTTTTATGTTCAAAGGATTACGGAGGGCAATACACTTCGGATAAATATTTTATTCAAGCATGTGCTGCAAAGGACTACTGTCCTCATCCATTTTCCATCATCCAAGGATGCAACTAATGATCAATTAGTAGTAGTGAGAAATGTCTCTTGGTTGGCTTTAAATATTTTCAGCTAAATTCAAAGACACTCCGTGTGTCAGAAACAAATGGTTTGGTCATTTTTGCTTCAGAAATGACTGACATTATGATTCAGTAAATTAGTTGGTAAGTTGTTCTCAGGTAAATGACGATTCAATTAATCAACCAATGTTGCTGTTCTGCTATTTTTATCGATCAAAATATTTTTACTTTACAAATGACATTGCGTATGTTTTGTAATCAATTAGGAAGTGAAGTCAGCAAACTCGTTTCTCATTTATGAGAAAATGTTTGATGATGATATATCTGAGTGAACACCACAATGGGCTCAATTATTTGGGCTCCTCTCATGAAAGATGTCTGAACTGCAGAGTAAAGGTTAATGTTTCAGCTTTGTGTAAACAGAGCTCTAATTGAATAATTTTGGCCTTTGGCCAAATAAACCAACCCCAGGGTTGTTTGTATTCATTTGAATAGGTGACAACAACAAAGCAGAACTACGTAGGGTCACAGATCATAGGCTACACACATGCAGATGCATGTCACAGGCAGCACATCACAATGTTCACAGTCCACGTCCCCTGAGGAGCAGCAGTAGGATGTCCCTCTTCATAGTCTGACCTTGACTAACACAGTAATAATACTACACTTCCTCTAGCTTTTATGTTGTTTCTATCAATGTGTCTCATAAATTCTCTCTCCATCTCTGCTGCTTACCCTTTTCTTTTTCTCCTGTTTATCCTCTTATATATTCCTTTTTTTTTTTTTTTGCATTTTCCCCTCTTATATATTCAGGCTGTAAATTAATTCAAAACAAGTTAAATGCCAAAAAATCTTCTCTTTTATTACTCCTCTCCATAAACTGGTTCCACCACTCTATTAGAGTTCACTGCTTGTTCAGTTTCACCTTATGTTACTTTTGAGGGAAGTTGCACAGATCAGGTCACTCACAAGTATGTACTGTGCTGTATCTGCTGGAACATTTTTTCAGGTTATTTATTTAAGTATCTCAGTTTTACATTTTAAAATTACATGTTTTCTGCTGTGTATTTTGAGGAGATGAAGTGCAGTTGTACATTTAGTGAAATCCTTCAACTACAAAGCACAAGTGAGGTTTCATATTTGAAGAGCTTACTCTTTTTTTGCAAAGACCTTTTTTTCTCAATTTTATTGATAACAGTGTGAACAGCTGTTGCCAATAAAACAGTATGCTTTACTGTTTCTTTTTATATATGTGTGAATCTTTTATGAGGTTTAGGTCCTTGCCTTTTCAGATTCCAGATGAGTGGCATTGCAGATGTGTGTCAGTAACTGAAAGGACATTTAGTCCCCCGGCTGTGATGTAGCTTACAGTTAGCTGAGATATCCGTTGTCTCATTCTGTACAGTGGTCTGTCTCAACTACAGCCCACTGGTCAAAAGGGTACTTCAGCACATTCATACTGGTTTCACTCAGTCAGTTTAGCTGCCTTTTTTTTTTTTATTCCATTTTGTGTGTGTCAGCAGTGATCATGGCAGGCAATGCTGTGGTGCTGCTGAAGTTAGACACTGCCTGCAAGCTGCAAACACCATCACCTGGACACTTGTAACATTTGTGTTACAGTGTGGGCGTACATTGTTTTTCTTCCTCTTTGCCATATGAATCTTTTGTCACCTGGGCAGAGAGGCAGAAAAAGGAGAAAGAAGGAGTAGGACGGGCTGACATTTTCACTAGAAAGGGCAGCGAGAGAAGGCGACAGGCCAAGGTAAAGAGGCCACTCTCCCCTGTGCTGCACTGTGTGTGTGTGTGTATGTGTTTGAGTGGCCTGTAGTGGTTTTTCAGTTTGACTTCGCCCAGGGACACGGGCTGTGCAAGAGACGTCCAAAGACCTACTGAAAAGGTCAAAATGCTTATTTCTGCCTCTCCACTTAGTATGACCGCTGTGGCCAACACATGGGGGAGTGTACACAGGGTGCACTGTCAAAAACTCTCCTTTCTAACCACAGCACACTCGCATTCACCATGTTTCCTTCGCACTGCACTTTCTTAAACCTCTTGATTTTGACATACATCAGCTAAGTTTTAGTATAACTCAATGTTAAAAAAAATCTGGAAAAACAATTTCAACGTGACAAATCAAGTACTGAGACTCACAGATTTACAGTCTGACTTGGTGGAAGTCAATTACTTTTGAAATATTTTTGATGTACACAAAGCTTTTTTTATTGGTTGTCAGCCACAGTGCTTGAGATATGAGCAATTTAGCCTCACAGATGTGTAGTGGATACTGTATATTGGGGCTGTGGATGTAGATTTTTGGATGCTGATTTTTTCTTTCTCTTAAGAATAAAAGGGTGAATAAGACAGAGAACCCATGAATCACAACACCTGCCTATACAGTATTGATGCTGTTGCTGTAAATAGTGAAAAGTTCCCAGACTCTTTAGGTCAAAGAGTCATAATTCTGGTTAGGATCAGTGTTTTTGAAGCTCCTTAAGTCTAAGCTAACAGTAAGTGTGAAGAGTTAGATGTCAGAGCAAACATGTAGCAAGAGCTGGAGCCTAAACCTGCAGCTGTTGTGGCTTCAGCTGATTTTCAGTAGTTGTTGACATGCTTTGAGAATTCAAATACAAATCCTGCTCTTTTTGTATACTCCATGTTCACACGAGTTAAAAATGGAGTTTGATAAGAAGAGACTGTGAAGACTGTCAAGGCCAACCAACAAAGCTGCACTGTCACACTTGATAGTTAACAAATGCTACTGTATTGTATTTGTTAGGGTGTCTGATTGAGGTTTGTTTGTGCGTCCATGTGTGCACCTGCGTGTCGCGAGTACAAAGGGAATCTTGACATTTGCACCACCTTTGATCTGTTTTCGAGATAAATCACTGCCATGACGGTTTGTTTGTTTAGTGGAGGGTGCTTTGAAAGTCGATGCCCCCTCTGCCTCTGCCTACTCTTGATAAATACATGAAACAGAGCGAATGAAAATACAAGTGAAGACAAAAAATGAAAAAAAAAAAAAAAAAAAAAAAATTGTTTTCAACTATAGTCGGCTAAAGTTGGCTTGGTTTCTAATCACTTCAACATTGGGTAGATTAGGGTTACACAGCAACATCAGGCCAAAACTGGTGCATTTAAAGCCATTTTGACCAGTGTGCACTCTTTCTCACAAGCTGATATCTCATAAAAATACAGTAGAATAGGTAGATAAGTCCTCAAATATTCCTCAGTATGAGAACTTTTAAGTTTTGCTTCAGTAAGACAATACAAGACATCTGAGTGATTAGAAAGCAAAAGGTGTAGTGTGGATCATCCTTTATCAGTTATATCTTGAATTTATTGATCTTGATTGATTCTGGTCCACTGTAGGATGCCTTGAGATTGCTATTAACAATACAGTAGTTAACACACAGTATGAACAGAACTGAGTCATGTAGATGAGTCTGTCAGATTTGTTAAGCATGTGACACTGTGTGCTTATTTCACAAAGACTCACAGCCAACCTCTGATGCCAGTTTAAAATGAATTTACCATGCAGGTGTGATTTTCTTTTTAATGTGACATCAGCATTTTTCAGCTTCTCCTGACTTGATCTCACCTGAAACAAAGCACAGAGAGACTTCATGTCCTTGTTCCTTCCACCTGGTCTGTGTATGTTTACTTTTTTTTTCTATCCTACATGCTGTGTGTGCGTTTGCGGTCGCGTTTGCGTACACGTTTTATTGTGAGAGTGGGATGTACTGTAGGAGTGCTGCACAATATAGCCAGGGTCTGACAAGATAAGAGCATTGCAGCATTTCTTTTTTTGTGTGTATGTGTGCGTGTGTGCATGAGAGAGAGAGAGAGAGAGAGAGAGAGAGAGAGAGAGGGAGGGAGATGGATGAGAGAGGCTGACTCATTGACTCTTTGCTGCTCGGTGCTTGTTCATGCAAATGAGAGTCTGTTGACATGCAGAGTCTGCTCACAAAAGACAATCCATTAGCTGTCGGTTCCACCTCCTTCTATCCTCCTCTCCATCTCTCTCTCTGGTACCTCTCGTCCATTTTTCAAGTCCAGTGCATCTCCTTCTTCTTGTATGTCTGTCTCTGGTCTCCCCCTCTCTTTCTGCCTCTCGGCCTATCTGTGGCCTCTCTTCACTCCTTTTCATCTACCCCCAGCTCCCTGTTGCCTGTGGCGGTAGTAACCTGAATCTGTTCATTTTGATAATCTGTAATGTGTGAAATGTGCACATCACCATGTGTGCTGCTGCTCAGCTCTTACTGTTACAAGGCACAAGAACATTTACATAGATTTATGCATTGCAGCATAAACACAAAATACGCAAACTACTAGTCATATGAGAGAAAGGAAAGTCACACCTTTTCAGGGCAGCTATCAATAATACTCACTGCAGGGATCTTTGTACAAATTTGTGACTTTTATAATGAAAAGAAGAGGTTTTGGGAATGAATCCTTGACAAATCAAGAACTGTTATTTCCCTTCTGACCTGTCAAGCTTTGGAAAATTTGCTGAGGTCTTGTTTGGTCTGGATGTAGTACTTTTGTGAACACAGCTCTGATCTTGTTATCTGTCCAGTGTAGGGTTTAATTATTCCATATGTGCATCTATTAGTTATTTGCAAAAAAAAAAAAAACTACTTATGACACAAGTTTTTTAACCAGGCTACCAAGGACACAAAGGATAAAATGTGTTACTTTTTGCTAGCCAAGCCCTCCAGACAAAATGTCCTAACATGCATCTTATCTGTGAATGTTTCTCATCATTACAGCTGCAGAACAACCTTGAAGAAATGTTATCTCTTTGTAGTGACAATACAGTGACCTTGAACGAGTGCTCTGTGTAAATGTGTAACAACCTGCTATAATAATAATCACAATTACTACAAAAGAACAGCTTTCTGGTCTTACAGTTCGCTGTGTTAGGTGTGTGTAGGTCAAAACCTGGTTTGTGGCTGGACCGCCTATTGTCCTCAAATCCTGATTTTATTAGGATTATAACTAAGACTGTCTGTCTTAGTTAGTTATTTTCTCAGTCTTTTGCCTTTATTACAGTTATAAAAAGAGTGAGAGTTGGGAAACCAGAGTGACTCGATACACCAGTACCATCAGTCAGTAAGTCAGTCAGGGACATTCACAATTATAGGTCTGGCCCTGTTGTTACAGTCCCCTCAAAATATAGTCTTAGTTCTGACTCCCTAAAGATCAGTCATATCTTATTGTATTGTTGTTTCTCTCTGAATATTTTTTAAAACCTTATTACATTGTCTCATCAGGCTGTCATTACTTCGACCATTTTACTTTTCTCTGTTGTTTTCCCCGTTTTTCTCCCTTTTTTCATTCAGCCTTCCCATTTCACTTTCTCTGCCTCCCATCTGTCTGTGTCGTTTTCTTTTTCCTAACCACTATCTTTTTGCCCTGCCTTCACTCACCCCCTCTTTCTCTGTGCTGGGATGACAGGAGATGCAGACAGAAGGAGCGGAGAGTGCTGAGTTAAACAGAGACACACAACTAGGCCAACACAACTGCCTCCAGGGATGTGCAAATGTGTGTGTCCATGTATGTTTGTATCCATGCATCTGTGTGTGTGTGTGTGTGTGTGTGTGGTAGAGTAAGACAGAAAATGAGAATGACAGAGAAACATAGACAGACACATAGAGTAAGGTAGTGAGACACTGGCATAATTATACATAATGTTCATGATCAAAAAAAGCTACAACAACAGCTGTTGGATGGAAATTCAAACCTTCACTTTCTGGCAGTAAAGCAGTGAAACACTAACAGAAAAACAAAGCAACACGAAATTAAAAGGAGGACGCAGGATGGTTTAATGAAGCTCCTGGCCTCTGGCAGGATCCGTCTCTTGTGATGCTGTGATGCAGGGCAACTGAAGAACTGCAGTGCAAACAGAACACCAACTCATCTGGACTTCATAGTATAGTGACCTCTGCTTTATGTTGGGTTTAAGCTTTACCTCATTAGAAATTGTTCCAGCCTGCTCTTGTTAAGTAACAGCATACCACAGTATGTGGTACTTTTTCCATGTGGATAGAAAGATGCAATAGCTGCACTGTCTTTATTGCTGGTCACACTCCTGCTGTACCTCACTGCGACAAATTGACCTTCAACAAATAATTATAAGTATGTAACCTGAAACTGACTGATCGTCCTGATACTGAGCTGCTACACATTTCCACAATCTAGATATGAGTTGTTTGAAAGCATAAAATAAATCTCCATTGTTTTCACCTATTAGATTGTTCAGAAAATACTGAACCAGTTTGCTCTAAACTCGGTGGATGGAAGGGACACGATTTTCAAACTTGGGAGTTCAATTTGTAATCTTAGCTTTACCTGGACCCATCTTAATGTTTGAAGATTAAACTTTTCAAATATTTTGTTCTCTGAGTAAAAAGACATGAGAGAGACAGACAGACAGAGTGTAAATAGATAGAGAACAGAGACAATATCGTAGCAATGTTAATGTATGTTATTCATTTTGTATCTGCCTTCCCCTTTACAGTGTCCATGGAGATTGTTGATAGTAAGCTCACGTTCTCCCATACAGGCCTATATACACTGAACCACACCAAGTTGTGTTTCTGGGGATGGGTGTGTTTTGAACTTGGACCCTGCGGATTGTACACTCCATATGTGTGTATGTTTGCATGTGTGTTTATATATATGTATGTCAGTGTTTTTGAGAAACAGACAGTCAGAGGCAGTATGTGTGTCTCCCTGCTGGATGTATTCTGTGTTTTGTGTGTAGGGAAATACTGTGTGTGAGAGTGTGTGTAGATGTAGACTGTATGCATTATGCAGACCTAGGAGAGCCTTGTGCTATAAATAAAACAGGGCTGCAGTGTGCTCA
>OMNW01025016.1:52053-62215 GCA_900303245.1 Selene dorsalis
ATAAATAATTTTCACTGGACTTGTGTTAGATGGGAAATCAGCTTTGGTGTCAATGTACATGGGTGTCTTTTTTGGCACTTCTGAAAGGTGTGTGTGTGTGTGTGTGTCTGTGTGTACGGCCAGGCGTGGGTCAGTGTGAGACAGGTGGTTATCTGTGCATGTGTGTCTCTCTCTGTCTCTGTGGAGCTTCAGTCTTATTCTTGAAGCTGTCCCAGTAGGTGGGGTCTTCCTCTGTCAGAGGTGAGGCTGAGGCGATGAGGTCTCTAAATGACAGCAGTGTAAATGTGGTGGGAGGAGGAAGAGATGATGGATGAGGCTGGACATAGAAGAAAAAAGGTTCCATTATAGAAACAGACTGCCTTCTAGTGTTGCTACAAATCATTAATCTTGATTAATGCCTGCTGAGCCTTTAAAATGACTGAAAATGAACAAACTAACAAAATTAATCTTGAGAAAAGATGAAAAATTGAACATGTAAATGTTTTGTGTCCTTACCGCTGAGTGTGCTTTGTCTGCTGGTCCGAGTGCCACAGCAACATGATGGTCATTATCCAGCAGGCTCTCCTGCGCAATCACACACACACATCAGCACATGCAAACACACTGCATAGCTGGTATATCATATTGAATGAAAAATCACCTTTAAGCTCATTCAAATTCAGAGCAACACACAATATGATGAAAACTGCATACTTCTTCATCCTTATCAGATGTTCTTTCATATATTAACCGAGCCTGCGTCCACTCATGCATAATCACTTGAACACATGTGAATATCTCCATGTAATATGTGGCTGCATGATTTCTAAGAAGACAGAGGGAAGGTGCCGTCAGATAACTGCTGCGTTTATAAGTCACACATGGCTCTCCGAGCGAAAATGGAGCCTGTGATACCAGGAAACATCAAGCAGATGTGTATTCACTGAAAAATGTCACTGTGGAGGTTGTGGGAATAAATCCATCCTACAGTATACGTGATTAATATATGTAACATGCTTTATGATGTGTGAAGTGAATCTCTGTGAATGTTTTCCCTCACTATTGGCTTCCTTCCTTTAATGTGAAACATCATATTGTTGCATTTGCATCCTAAATCCACATTTTAAAGAATAGACACATTCATCTCAGCATGTTAACACCTACTGTAAATCAAATTCTAACAAATATCCATTCAACTTTTTTTTTTATTATTCTTAGTTTGGGATTGAATCCATTCTATACCATGTACTGCATACCAATGGTGTGATATATATTTTTAATTTTTAAAAAGATTTATTTTGCTTTTGATACTGGTAAAATACAGTTGGACAGTAAAGGCCAGCAGCTGAGTTTGTGTACGTGGGAGTAACAGATGGTCATGGTGTGTATGTGTGTGTCTGTAGTGGTGAGTTAGTTACAAAATGGCAGAGAGTAAGAAATCAGCATGAACTGTATTTGAATCCGAATTGTATATGTTTTTCATCACTGTTGATAATAAAGAAGAGAGCACTGATGTGGTTACAGCCCGTCTTTGTGCCCTGTTCACCATGTTCCTCAGCGGAGGCCTGCAAGGGTGACATCACCAAAGGTCAGCAGTAAGCAATAAGTCTTAGATCTGCTCTCTGAACCGGGACACAGTGAGAAAGAGGATGTGAGGTCAACAGCACTGCTGCTCATCTCCCTGCTAACATTCAAAGCTCTGAGTGTGTTTATTTGTATATGATGCAAATCTGAGAAATCGATTCACTTGGATGGTTGGTTTGACCTCTTGAGGTGAAGGCAATCAGTTGCTGATAATACATGATGATGTGTTACTGTTGCTGAAGAGACACACACAGATGACCTATTGTTAGGTCAGGTGTGCGTCTTTGTGTTATTACTTGTCTAAAATATGACATTTTATTTTACAAATGTGTTGAAGCTTCTGGGGAATGAGAATATAATTCAACATAGCCTTCATGTTTTTATATATTATTCAGTGTCGACACCAAATTCACTGTGTAGTTGTGTGGTTAAATCATGTTGGCACATTCTGAAGGCTGTCATTTTAACATCTTAAGCAAACTTACACACTCTGTTAAGTCGTGGACAGAGGGGGGTAGTCCATGGATGAGTAAATTATATGCAGTATTATATGGTTTCATTGAATTCTTTGAGCTTTTTTGTTGAAGTTAACCTTTGGTGTGAGGAAATAAGATTTCTGTTTAAGCTGAGTAAAGGCATGAACGCTGCAACCAACTTGGAAAAATCTGAGAAAATAAAAAATGCTGCCAACAGTGTATTTAAACAGCGTGAGGTGATGTCTTCTGACACCTTACCAATTATGGAAAAGAGGAAGGTATGTATGTACTATGCTATACTGTATCGTTTAAAATGACAGATAGTGTTTCTAGAATTATATAGAATAGAATTTTTGCTTGAAAAGTAAATGATCATTAAAATTGTTTCAGATTAATACGCCTTGACTGATCAATTAATTGATAAATTGGTCCTCCTCTATTTGGTAATTTTGCCCCTACTTATCATATTTAGTTGCTTTTTTCTGCATCTTATGAAGGTGATTCATTCAACAGTTGATCTATTTTTTGTGCCAACATGGAATTATGATGATGTTTGTTAATATATCTGACAGATATATGAACGCAATGTCAGATATACGAACGCAAAATTGTGGGGGAAGGGTGGTTCAGTTTTGTAAAATAGGCTAATTATTAGTTTTTCACTCCTTTCCTCTTTGCTTCATTTATTCTTATTATTCTTGTAACAACCTGCATCTCTTCATCCTTTGCACCCTTTACAGATCCTACACACAGTACATAATGTTGCTGTTACCTCACTTGTGCCCTACAATCTAAGAGAAGACACACGCATTACCAGCAACCTGCGATCGATACAAGTGAGCTGTTATTCCCTGGTGTGAAAACACAGACACAAAAACAGCATTAGACCCCCACGACCTCGAGAGGAGAGGATGGGAGGGGAGGGGAGAGGAGACATAAGCCTTTTCAAACCAGTGTAACCTTCTAACAATCCCATGCTAATCCCTCTACCACTGGGCATGGAGGAAAGGACTGAGGGACGAAGGGGAGGACAAATAGAGACCCCATGGCTTTATGCCTGCAGTTAAAGGTAGGGTTGGAGGTCTATTTCTGGAGCATTTTTTACTGAATTGCTTGAAATCTTCTTCACACCCAGATTGCAACCAATTAATTGAATGCTTTTTCACAAAAAAGTAAGTAACCTGTGGAACGGACAATCTTGGAAAAACACCATCCAATCATTCTGAACGCCACGCTCAAATCAATTGAACCATGATGTGTCAATCAAACTGCCAACTCTGCCCTTCCCTCTTTTCTCTGCGGTACCGCTCTTTGTGCACTAATCGGGGGCGTGCTTAGAGTCTTCAACGAGTTATGCCACGGAAAAGACAACGCCAGTAATCCAATGTAGCACACTGAAGTTTGGTTGGTGGCAATGCTGCACAGTGAGGGCGACCCAATGTAATCCAAATGTGAGTGACGCAGCTTTCCACTATACTGTCGCGTGTAGTGGGGCTTCACCTTGATGTGAACCCATTGCTGAACAAGCGTTGCGTGTCTGAGGAAAAAAGGGCTTGGACTTCTGAATTGTCTTTTTTCAAAATGTGGCCTGTTTGAACCATTTTTCCCAGATCTCCAACCCTACCTTTAAATTACAGGGAATATGGTCACAACCTCCAGCACTGAATAACAGACAGTGAAGTTTGGTTAAGTCGTGATGTTACAGTGAAGGTTTAAACCCTTAAAACACTGTCACTTCACGTCATTTTTTCCTGTTGAACATTTGTCATAATTAGCGAGTGAATTACAGCTTTATGGCCAAAAACATGTTTTCTGAGCTGTTTGTCAGCTGCTAGCCTTTGTGACCTTTGACCTCTGACCACCAACATCTAATCAGCTCATCCTTGACTCCAAGTGAATGTTTGTACCCAGTTTGATGAAACTCCCTCTGGGTGTTCCTGAGATATGGAGAAGAAAGAGAGGGAGGTATTGCAGAGAAGATCAA
Organism: Selene dorsalis; assembly: GCA_900303245.1. Taxonomy (NCBI): domain Eukaryota; kingdom Metazoa; phylum Chordata; class Actinopteri; order Carangiformes; family Carangidae; genus Selene; species Selene dorsalis. The sequence continues at coordinate 56,077 of OMNW01025016.1, forward strand.
AGGGAGAAGGGGAGAGGAGGGGGAATGAAGGTGAAGAGAGAAGACAAGGGGAGCGGAAAAGGGGAGATGAAATGGGAAATAGAGGGGGACAGGAGTGCTGGTAACAGATGATTCCTCTGCTCTGACAGAAAGCTGCACTCCTCTCATCTCTTGCCCTGGAAGCCACTTGAGAGCCCCCCCACCCATTCAGGCTACGTGCATTTCTCTGCGGGACCACCTGTGATTCTCTTTGCGGATACTTTCGCATGGAGGACCCCGCAGCACCGACACTGCTTTAAAGCTGTATGGTCTCATAAAGTCTGCAATACATGCTTTAAATCCTATTAATTTAAATGAATGATTTAAAAGAAGTTTTTAGACTTAAAAGTTGAGAACGAAAGTCCATTCTTAACCACGAAAACAACTGATGGCAAAACCATAGATTTCATTCAATAAGTGTTCTTCTGAGCCCTATGAACTTTTTCCTTGTTAATTTGTATTGAAAATTAGCATTTAGAAGAGCACCGATCCCATTTCTGACACTATATATCAGTGAACACAAAATCCAAATTAAACATCTAAAATGGGAATAAAGCCCAGTGAATCTTAAATAAAGCAGTTTGGCAGAAAGCCTTTTAAATCTGGCAACTGATCATCAGGAGAATACATCGCAGGCTGCTTTCAAAACAAACATGTTGCTGTTGCTGGGATTTTTGCATGCACGCACTGAAATGTAGTTGCTGAACATTTGCATCCATCTTTCGTCTGTTTTCAATGTCCAAGAAAGACTACATCGTGCTTTTAAAAGAATCTGGATGTGTAGTTTGCACCTGTTGTCAAAAAGACTTACTTCAAATATCCAGTCCTCTTCTTCTTCCTCGTCTAGATGCATCTTGGTCTGACGCAGTACTCGGCCCTCTGTGAGTGGTTCAGAGGGCAGGTGAAACTCTACCCTCTGCAGGTTGAAGCCCAGACCTGTGCCGATGGCTTTGATGAAGCTCTCCTTCAGGGCCTTGGTGGAAAGGGAGCAAACGTGATCAGTCCCAGGAAATCATTAAAGAAAAAAAAATGGAAAGAATGTCTGGTAAAGCTGAGAAGGACAGTCTGTGTGTGTGTGTGTGTGCACGTGCATGAGTGTGTGTATGTCCTATACTTTGGCTCAGTGGTGCGAAAAGTTAAAACTACAACAGATGGGAATCTATGCACACATGTATAACATAGTGTGTGTACAAAAGAGGGACTCTGCGTGTGTGTCCAGCCAAATCCAACCCTGCTCGGCAGCCAATGAGCCACAATAACAGTATTACAAGGCTAATTGCTATGGCAACCGTAGAGCTCTGCCATTAGTCAACACAGTGGTGATGATATCAGAGTTTGACGTCTCTGTGCCACCCTCTCAATCTCACAACATCTTTACTTAGCACCTCCATTACTGTTGCTGTCCATCTGTGTGTGTATGTGTGTGTGTGAACGTCTACGTTAGAAAGAAAATGAGAGACATGAGAAAACAGACAAAATGAAAAAAAGGACTATTGTGTGTCTGTTAGGATGAAATGCACAATCTGTTACAATGTGAACAAAGGACAGACGTGTGTGTCTCAAAGGACATCGACAATGATATTTTGCCATGTTTCATTATCCCTCTCACTCACACACCAACACACACACACATACAAAAAAGGGGAAAAAAAACACCGCCTGCAGGGCCCAGCAGCGATGCAATGTAACGACAAGGTAGTATGGTTGCCATGGTTACCCAGTGGCGGTAGAACGCGGCGAGCTGCTGGTGCTCCGAGCTGGCTGATTGGATGTTGCTCCACTCGTGCGCTGTAAACTGACGAGTCATGATGCGGAAAAACTCCGGGACAGAGCTGCTACCTGGAGGAAGGGAGGGAGGGAGGAATGGAGGGTGGGAGAGAGGGGAAGGGAGGATGATAGAAGGGAGGGAGACCAGGGAGATGAAGGGACAGCATCGAGAGATGAGAGGAAGATGGAGGTAAAGCAGGAAAAACTGAGTTCTGAGGGTTCGTCCAAACACACAAAGTTTTTACAATTGATGTGGACTGACAAACATGTGGCCTATGCAAACACACACACATGTACACAGGTACAGTTGCACACACAGGCAGACTTGGCTTAACGCTTTTATCTACAAGACAACACTGACCCCTTGTGGTCAAGGTGGAAAATACATATTGCTCTGCTGCACACTGATACAACACATCTGTCCAATACTGGTTTGTTATCACTAGTATGAGATGGTTGAACTGGAACACAGACGTTCAACCTGCTCACTTCTTTTTTTGCCTTTTTTTTCCTCTGATATTTCGGCCAGTAACTTTGGATCTCTTGGGATGTAATTTAGAAGGAAAAATACAACAGATTTACAATGAGAGATGACGTCAAGCTGCTCTAAGGAGGAAGTCCTTTTACCTTTAAAATATACTTTATTGTAATCAGCTTGTGTAATTTCACACCTGGGGACAGATTATAAAAGATCATCTCTATCTATAAATACTGACTGATATTCGTGCTACTTTCAACATCATCATGTCCCCCTATAATAAATATTACTCTCAGCATTTACCTGGCATGGTGGTCTTCATGATGTCAACTCCCACCTGCAACCCCTGCTCTGCAGCGAGCACAGCATAATCCCCCTGGTGGGAGACATTGAAACTCCAGGCGCCACCTGTATCTGAACTGACCTGTACAAGTACAAGCATAATTCATCCAGTTATCATTTATGATCTTCTTATGTCTCCTGTTGACACACTAATGAACTCACAATAGTGAACATATACTGTATATATATCTGCTTACTACATCATAGTGTGTTAAAGCTATTTCTTTCATACTTCTCTTAAGTCTGTGTATCTTAAGAATGCTAAATGAGGGAAAGTGCTGAAAGTGTAGAAATATTATTAGAGACATGGCCAAGTGTTTCTCCCATGATGCACTGCAGTTGTAGTAGAATAGTGAAAGAGAAGAGACAGCACCACACACTGAGGTAAGACTGAGTGTGATGAACCTTCAGAGGTGCAGCCAGGTAAGGTTTCCCTCTGGGAGACCGCTCCAGTCTGATGTCTGCCCAGGGGACCCCCATCCCCTCACAGATGAACCTCCTGAGCAGCAGCCTGCCAGCCTGGGGGGGTTCACACACACACACAGGCGGTGAATTATACACGGATATGTTGGTGTGATGACAGAGCAAGCTGACAGAAAGTTTCCAGTCAGACCCACCATGGCCGATTTCGCATCCTTGGCAAACACAAACTGCCCGATCCGGTCCTTCTCCTCTCTCTGGACGCAGCGAGCAGCGAACAGCCAGTCGCTCCTGCTCGGTGTCCACGACCCGCAGCGGAAAGCCCAGCGGACAGAGCCCATGTCCTCACCTCTGTCCCTCCCTGTCATCTAGACTCGACTCAACTTTAGGCTGCTCACACACACTTAGTGAGCTAACGTTAGCATCGCGTGTTAGCATGTAGGAGCTTCACAGACAACAACAGTGTTGGAAATGTTACAGCTGAGACATTCAGGGGGCGCCACGGCAGCGGTTAAGAGAAAACTGTTCACAAAACTGCCCCAAACCAACCATGCTCCAAACACCACCAGGTATGACAGCGGTGAGTCCAGGCCTCCACCTTCGTCTGGCTCTGATAACAGCTTAGCTAAGGTAGGGGGGTTAGCCAGTGCTCGATGAAGAGCTCGATGTTTTAGCGATAAAAGCCAAACTGCGTTAGTTTGTTCTGAAAAGACGCACGAGGACAATGAAACAAATCACTTTGTAGCATGAGTACAACTCTGTGTCCTGCAACAACAGTGGCACGAATCAGCGAGTATATCAGGCCCCGCCCCCTTTACTCAACCATTGGATGACAGATTCGTGCTGCGTTCAACTACCCACGGAAATATAAATACCAAAAAGAAAAATACAATTTTGAGGTTTCTTTTTTATTTTATTTTATTCTTTCATTTATTCGCACACATGGCACATTGGAAAATACGATGTATGATATGGATTCACGAATGAGGTAAGAAACCCGTCTAGTTCAGTTCAGTACCTGTTTTACTTGTATATTTCTCAGGATTTATTACATCACAGATAATTTGAGATTTTGCATTTAATTTAAAACACTCATATTTTGTTGTACACACTGCTGAATTGTATTGTGGCCACAGAGGTGATTTCAGCCAGGAGAGAGACTATTTCTATCACAAGGACAATCAGAAAAAAACTCTCATGTTGACTGTTACAAATTATCCATGTTCTAACTTGTTCAGACAGTATCTACAACAGTCAATGGAAGATATACTACACAGTGGGAACTGTTGTTGTCTCTCAACACAAGCTTAATACGTTTAATGATTTTTTCTAAAACCGCCTGGAAAGATAGAAAAAAGTTGTCATAGTTATCACAGTAAAATTCAGCTTCTGTTGGTTCAAATTCAACTGAGTTGTCTTCAGGATACGTGGACAGTGTGTAAGCCTGATCTGGCCGCAGTTTACAGTGTGGGAATGTCAGGATATTTTGGGGGACTATGGAACAGTAGAACCAAGGCTCGGACCGGGTCAGGTGGTGAGTCTTCATCCTTGACATTACCAAAACCAGACAAGCCAGTGATGTTTATAATGACATGGGTGTCTGTTATCTAATGAGGGGTGATAAACTCAATGCCTTCAGTGATCACATGAGAAACTGACAAGAACTGACTTCCTCCTGTGCAGCCAATCTCACGAGATGAAGCTGGCACACAGACTGCTGGGCACATTTGATGTCAAACAGGGGTCCTGCAGGTTTCTTGTGATGTTCAGCCAGTAGTCTTCTGTCCCAGGGGACAATACTGTAAACCACATCCCCTTCTCCCTTCATGTGAAACAACACTCCTGTCACTCTGCACTGGTACAGGCCTGGACGGGAGCACTGGAAACCGTAGCTTTCATTGTTCTCTTCATCAGTGATATCAGGGGTAACCTCCTCATAGCTGGTTTGTAGCATCATGTTGGGTAAACTCTGAGCCCTCCAAGTCTTGGTTTTCACAGGGATCACATGACTGAGTGATGGAATGCTGACAGAATGAGGCAAACAGCTGGAGTCTCTTCCACTTAAACCATGACCTGAAGGGGAGCTGTGGAGCTGACAGTGGGTTGGCAGAGTGTTTGTGACAGAGTAGTTAACAGCTGTATCAAATGGTTCATTTTCCACCAGGGGATCACTGTCACACTCTGACTTGCTTTCGGGCTGTTCAGACAAAATCTGAACGGTAGCTTGTCCTCTTGTCACTTCATTGTGGACAGTAATGTCCAGGGGGACATCGCTGGGTTGTGTTTGTACATTTTTGATGTTTAATGGGGTGAAGAAAATCGTTACATATTATTTTGTCTGAAATGAGTCGTTGGTTTTGTGCGGAGTTAAGGGTTTGATCAGTTGACAGTGTAGAAATGTTACAGCTGAGACGTTCAGGGTCTCACAGGGGGCGTCACGGCAGCAGATGAGTGAGAGTTGTTCATTAAATAATCATCTCAGATCGCCCATGCTCCAAACACTTTGAATGCGACACCAGTGATCCCGGGCGAAAGTCAATGTCGTCATAAGTGGGCGCGGTGGAGGATTGACCAATAGGAGCGAGCGACAAACGATACCTTCAAATGCTCTCAGGAATATTTCAAATACGCGTTGAAGTCGCGCTGAATTGGAGCGGAATTTATTCAGTGTTAACAGAGATGAGATTTGACGTGTGAGAGGCAAATGCATTAGGTTTTGTGGTCAAAGCGGAAAAAGTGTTATATTTCTGCCGGTTAGAACAATATATTGCATTTGTAAACCTCTGAGTAGCGAAGTGTATTCCCTTTGTTCTGTAATTTAATGGCAAACGTAGAGAAGCACTTGCTGAAATCGCAAAAATAATAACCAAAGACTATTTCAACTGACATTTTTCAACCGGTAACTGAATGATCTGCACAACTTGAAACTCGAAAATCACATTTTTCCGAGGCGTCCCTGAAAGTAGCATGAAAATTGCGTTTCTCCGATGTTGTTTTGATTGCGGTATATCTGTGTGCTCAAGGTGAGTTCTTTTCACAATATATTACACATAATGCTTCGCAGGAAGAGGTAGGAGGACGGGCAGTGTATAAACTAATATTACTTTTCTGATC
>OMNW01025018.1:0-19335 GCA_900303245.1 Selene dorsalis
ATAATCCGAAAAACTCAATTGTGTGAACAAACTGAAATGTATTGAATGGAAAGGCATTGTGACAACAGTGATGAAGAATCGCATATTGTAGGCTACAGACAAAGCTGATCCTACAGACACATCATCATGTCCTTTTGAACAGTGACATTTAAGGAGCTGTCAACCTGTGTGTGTGAGAGTGTGTTGGACTTTAATGACAGTGATAACTTAAAAAAACTGCCAAATGTATGACACCACAGTTATCAATTACTTGATTGATCTGAATCTGTGTGTGTGTGTGTTGGACTTTGACAGTTAGATGCTCCTGATGACCTGATCTAAAACACCTGTGTGTCAGCCTGCCCTCAGAGGTTGCCATGGTGATTTTACTATGGGGCACAGTGATGCATGCATGGGAGAGAGTGGTCTTATCATTTTGATGTTTAATTCTGATGTTTCTAGAGTAGGCTAAAAACTGTAGGAACAGCCGTGAGTTAAAAAAAAGAAGCACTTTAGCTTGTTTCTAAAGAAATCAGTCTCTGATCTTATATTGCAGTTTAGCGGCAGCTGAATATGACTGGCATCACTAATACTCCTTTTCCACCAACCTGGTTCCAGTGCTAGTTCAGAACCAGTGCCTGACTTAGCACCGGTTCTTTCCTTTTCCAACGCCTAAACACCGGCTCCTGGCTCTCAGAACCGGTTCCAAGCAAGAACCAGCTCCTTGCTAGTCTAGAGCTAAGAACCAGTTCCTCCAGGGCGAAGCTATGACATGATATTGGTATTGAATTTTAGGCACGACATCCTGCTCATTTTGCACTAGCCAACACAAAACATTACGGTGAGGAGGAGATGTTTTATCATTTTTATCATCTGGAATATGGAGGGTAACCGGTGTAACCATTGTTCGTAAACCAAATAGCCTCCACCAGGCCACAGCAGGCCCTAGCCCCACCCACCTTCACCCAGCTACAGCAGGCCCTAGCTCCTCTCTCCTCCAATGGGGTACAGCAGGCCTTGGCTCAGGTCACTGCTTCAACCAGTCTGCCAACACCAGCAGATAATCCGGCCGTTTCCAAAGGATGGTCCAAGGAAACTGGTTCAGTGAAGGAGAAAACGCACAAGTGCTGGTCTAACTGATACTCCTGTTAAAGCACAGATTGATAATGAAAAAAAGGCCTGCTGATGCTAAAAAGAGAATTTTCAGCCAGAATAGGAAGGTGTCCACAGGGGCTCCCCAGGCCTCAAAAACTAGTGCCCCACCTAAAAAGATCCTATGTGCTGGATGCCAGAAGTGGGCTCATAAAGATTGCACCCCTGGCAATCCAAGGGCATACATTTGTCAGAACTGTGACTCTGAGTGAAGCATGGGGTTTGCTACATACATCGTACTGAAAAGGGAGAGAAGCTCAGTGTTTGATATTTTTTTTGTTCTGAGGTGTTTGTGCACATAATAGACTACCTTTATTCATTGTTGTTTCATTACTCTACCTGTTACGATATATTTATCATGTAAGCTACCTTTTAAGGCTGTGTGTCTTTTGTTGTTTTTTATAGATTGTTTGTTGTTGCCCAAGTTAGGCGATTTGTTCATAATGATTTGAAAACAGTGGCTTTTATAAAGAAAGTTTTTTAGCACTGCAAATTCTTTCATTTTACTTCTCATTACAGAAGATAATACAAATAACTGATCACCTGCTTCAGTCTTATTGTTTAAACAGAAGGGGCATTGGTGACAACTATTAGGCTACAGAGGTGGTATTGATTTCAAAACTTATTTGGTGTGTCTAGCTTAAAAAGTTACACATCTTCTATTAAGACCCTAATTTTTCACTGAACCCCTATTGACCTCCATGGGGACAACCAACTCCATACCATCACGGGGTTGGTTGTCACATTGTGTCAGAGTGTCTTTCATGGTTATCCTTTCAAGGATACCTTAAGCTTTCAATCAATATAAGAACCAGGTTTTAATTTTCAGGTCCGTCTATAACTGTATGGGCAACAAAGACAGGAGCAGCTCCTGCATTGGGAGCGTGGCTCTGACTTAGTTCCTGGAAGAGCAAACTGGTTCTTAGAAGGCACAAGAGTTGAACCAGATAAGCACCGGCACTAGCACCAGGTTCTTTTTGGTGGAAAAGGTGTATAGGCTCACAGTTCGAAACCTGTAAGTCTCCCTGCTTTTTCAAGCTTAGTGTCTGAAAGACAATGTCTACAGCTGTGGAAAAAGAGTGTAAGTTGTGGCATGGTGGACGACGTAAAGGGAAAAAATTTCAGTAGGGTCTCAGACCCTCTCTCACTCCAGCGATGATGTCACCCAGTCTAGCCTCTGCTAGTTAGATGCAAGACACACCCATTACAAACTCAAACATCTGTGAAAAAAAGAGCAGGAAACTTCATCAGTGATGAATCAAGAATGGTACATAACATAAAGTATGCCTGATTTCAGAAAGGACCAGGTTTCAGGGGAAACCACTCCACCATGAGTGTCTGTGTGTATTTTTAGTTTGACTCTTGACAGCAGGAATCCATCCTTTACACATGTACAAGCTGTACTGAGATGTGTTGTCTTTGTTTATCTCCAGGGTAAAAAAAAAAAAACACAATGGAGCTGAAACCTTTACTGAAGAAGCTGGGCTTAGCACTTCGCGCCATCTTCACTTTCCTCTTTGCTCTGGTGGTCCTGGTTGTGATGGTTTGGGCCTATGTTGAGGGTTTCCAACTAGCGACCTCCATGTATGGGATCATCTCCTTTGGCTTTTATGGACTTCTCCTCTCTCTGCACATGGTCATCCAGAGTTTCTTTGCTTTCATGGAGCACCGGCGAATGAAAGCCCGCACAGATGCGTGCACCTATACCAAAACCATTGGCCTCACGATATCAGCTTACCAGGAGGACCCTGTCTATCTCAGAGAGTGCCTTAACTCCATCAGGGCTCTCAAGTATCCTCCTGAGCTGCTACGCATCATCATGGTGGTAGATGGGAACTCAGACGATGACAAATATATGATGGACATGTTCAGAGAGGTGTTTACAGACCAGGATCCTGGTTGTTATGTGTGGAAGAACAACTACCATACATGGGACCCCACCCAGGCCGGGCAGAATGTGGAAAAGGTGGCAGCGATGGGCCCAGCAGGGGATGCTGATTATGTCATATTAGAAGATCCACAGCGAAAAGAGGTAGAGCACTTGATCCAGAGCCGGAGGTGTGTCTGCATCATGCAGAAATGGGGCGGCAAGCGGGAGGTGATGTACACAGCATTTAAAGCACTTGGATCATCAGTCGACTATATACAGGTATCTATTCATTCTTGTTCTTATCCTAAAGTATTTGTTAAGCTAAGATAATTTGAAAGTAAACAAAAACAACAATGTTGCCCAATAGTAATGACTTGAACCTCTTTGTCCTTCCCCAGGTGTGTGACTCTGACACTAAGCTGGACACTCTGGCCACATTGGAGCTGTGTAAGGTGCTGGAGAGCAACACCAAGTATGGCGCTGTGGGAGGAGATGTGATGATCCTCAACATGAAAGACTCATACATCAGCTTCATGAGCAGTCTGAGGTACTGGATGGCTTTCAACATTGAGAGGGCCTGCCAGTCCTTCTTCAACTGTGTGTCCTGCATTAGTGGGCCCTTGGGTAAGTGTTTTTTCTCTGTAGGGGGTGCGTGGGTGAACGAGGCAGCAGCAGTCATATCTTTAATGCAGCATTGTGACCCATTATAACTTATATTTATTTTTCTTAATTTGTGGCTCCATGAAGGTCTGTACAGGAACGATCTCCTCCAGCAGTTTCTCGAGTCTTGGTACAATCAGAAATTTCTGGGAACTCACTGCACATTTGGTGACGACAGACATCTCACCAACCGAATGCTGAGCATGGGCTACGCCACAAAGTAAGAACCCACTCACCGTCGTTATGTACAAAAATTACAAAGGGAAACCGTAGACGTCAGATGATATTAAAATGTGATGAACAGGCAAGAGTTCATATGCCATTTTTTGGTCCTTTTCTCAGATACACAGCCTGCTCCAAATGCTACACAGAGACACCTGCTCAGTTTCTGCGCTGGCTAAACCAGCAGACTCGCTGGACAAAATCCTACTTCCGTGAGTGGCTCTACAATGCAATGTGGTGGCACAAGCACCACCTCTGGATGACCTACGAGTCCATAGTCTCAGGTGTATTCCCCTTTTTCGTCACCGCCACGATCATCCAGCTGTTTTGGACTGGCACGCTGTGGGACATCCTCTGGGTCCTGTGTTGCATCCAGCTGATTGGATTGATGAAAGCAGCTTATGCGTGCATCTTGCGCAGAAACCTGATCATGGTGTTTATGTCCCTCTACTCGGCTCTGTACATGACCAGCATGCTGCCTGCTAAGTACTTTGCCATTATTACCATGAACAAAAGCAGCTGGGGGACATCAGGAAGGCGTAAGATGGTAGGAAACTACATACCCCTTCTCCCTCTGTCAGTGTGGGCAGCCATTTTACTAGGTGGGCTCGGATACACAATCTACAGGGAGAGTCAACTGGACTGGTCAACTCCAGCCAAGATTATGGAAACTAAGTTTCTTGTCTTTGGCTCCGTGGCTTACATTTGCTACTGGCTGCTTATGACATTCCTCTACTGGATTTGGTTCCGCAGGTTATGTAGGAATCGCTCCCAAACATACAATGTGACTGCGTAGGATCAATGAAAAACTACGATGAAGATGTTGATTTGTTTCAATCTGACTATTTACTTTATTTACGAACTTGTTTTCCTTTATTTATTGTGTGTTGTGTTTTAATAAATGGACAAAGACATTTTATACAGCTACAGCACCAACAAGTAGAGTAAATACTGGCAATCTTGATGAAAATGATCCATTTTACCAAATGACAAATATATCACTAATATATAAGGACACATGTTTGATTCAAACAGAGATGTTGAGCATTTTTGTGTGAAACTGTACTGATGTACTATTTGGCTCATGCACTTCTCAGGTTTCTCTCTATCAGATGATGGTGGAAGAGACGGCCTTCAATCAGATATTTATTCGTAATGTCTAAAGATGGGAAAACTGGTTATGAGTTAACATTTTTGTTTTAAAGTTGTTGCTAGGAATCTGGGTTTGGTGTAAATATTAAGGCATATGTTCACATATGTGTAGGATATTTAGATTGCATTAAAAACAGAAGCATTTCACTGTGCCACTTCAGTGACCATTACTTCAGCACTGTTACTGGTATTGCACTGGATCCTGGGCGGCACTTCGTTCTGCTGTAGATTTACTTGAAAATAAAGCATTGCAGTTACAGTATTGTGCTGTGGGTAAAATGTACAAGTTGGAGATACCATACCTCTTAGAGAAAAAAGGATATTGACAGTGATACTATGGCTGAGGATCATAGATGGAGTCAATTAAAAACAGTGTGGACAGACATTTTATTGAATATTGAACTTGTTTGCTGTATACCTACTTGTGATATGTGAAGTATGGACCTTCTTTATATGATGCACTTTTTTATTACAGAGGAAAAGGGACAAAAAATGTGTCCATTTTGTATATATTTTCTAAATAATACACTTGTTGTAAGTTGTTGTAATGGCTGGAAAATGTCTGAAAATGTGAAGAAATTGATGGTTTGGGGAGAGTGAGAAATAAAATATTTTTTCTAAAATGCATAATTCTGTTTTATTTGGATCTAAATCACACAAATAAATCTGTCTAATCACAGATACACGTTTATGTAATAAAGCTGACACTAATTGCAGGAAAAAATAAGCTCTAATTAGGACCTTCCTCTTCTGTATCAGCGTTAGCGTTGTTGCTTACGCCCACCGGAAATAAGGGGCACATGGTCATGGTACAATACAATGCAGTGCTGTTAACTAGATGTTTTCAAACACAGATTTATGAATTATTCAAAACTATAGATAAATAGATATATATAAATAGAAAATAACATTTTCATTTAACACATCAAGAACAGATTTCAAACCCACTACCATCTGTCAGCTTTGTAGCTTTGTAGTTTCACCAGAACCCTAAGCCTCCTTTTTAAATGAAGTTTCTAATCTATTTTGCTGAGAAATTTGTGCATTGGTTTAATGTATCTATGGCAGTTATGATTGTTGAGTTACCCAATATCTGATCATTTTTTGTTCATATTCTTTTCATAAACAGTTAATGTATTACAATAGGATCAAAACTGAAAAAATATTCCATTACACCTATTTCGTTTATGATTTGAAGAGTGTAAATATTATACTAATGATGTTTTAAGGAGCAGCTGTCAGCATAAGCTGGGTGGGACAGAGGCTTTATAATTACACACAAGTTAACGAACTGACGTTGTGAGGAACATCTTTGTTTTGCATGGAAATGTTTTTTACATAATATGTAAGATGGAGCTGTTGTTTATAGTTTTAGAGTGCTGTAAAGGTTCAGAGGGAGTGACACCCTGTTTTGTAGAGCTGTCATTTGTTTTTGTTAGAGGAGAAGCAGCGCTTTAGCAACCCCACTGACAGTCAATATGCAGGACTAAATAAACAGGCACATATTTATGTTCAATAACGTCATAAATAAGGTGTTCCCTGTTGCATAAGTCCCAGTGGTCGTGAGTACACAGACACCTAAGTGCATTATTGTCAAGAAAATGTCAAGTGCACCTTGTGTCATATCCTGATGGATCGTTACATTCTGAAGTTATGCAACATGGCTCTGCATGAGAAGAAGAAGAAGAAGAAGAAGAAGAAGAAGAAGAAGAAGAAGAAGAAGAAGAAGAAGAAGAAGAAGAAGAATTATATTTATGCCCTGCCTCCCTCAGAGAGCTGGAGACCGGTGGTCTTTGGCTAACTCAAGACTAAGCAGGTAAAGTCATGGCCCAGCCTGTCTCCGGCTGTCCGAGAGAGACAGGAACCAGGTGCGGGCCAATGCGCATGGCCTTGACAGTAAAGTAGGTAATAAACAGATCCCATATGTTACTATTGATGTCAAAACACCATTGCCCAGGTTTTCATGGTGATTTCACCTGCTTAGTCTTTACTGAGTGAGAATTAGTTAAAATGCACCTCTCAAACTCAGGTTTACAATTTATATATCCTAACTGTTATCACATTAAGTTACCTGTGTGTGTGTGTGTGTGTGTGTGTGTGTCTTCCCTAGGCACTGACCTCTGTAGCTATAGAAGTCAATCATCCCTTTTCAGCTCTTCTTTCAGAGCCACATGTGCAATCATGTGGAGATGGAGTATGTATGGCTCCTCGTGTGATCCTGCTACAAATAAAAGATCTGAATACTTTTTCTACCACTGCAGAAAATTCTGCTGCATCACTATTTATCAAGATGTCAACTGTTTCTTTGGCTGTTTCTTTGGTGTACAACTGATGGAGGCCAGACTACAACTAGCATTCTGCTCGTCTGAGCCTTACCCCTCACTTCTTATATTATAATAGTTTTGTTTTTTTTTGATACTGCCTGTGTCAGCTGTTCAAAGTCTAGTTGGGAGTTTACAAAAGATGTTGACTCCGTGACCACAACACCACTAGTAACATCAGAAAACATTTCTGAAACAACGCAATGTTCACCATTGCTGACTTTCCGCCAGATTGTCATTGACTCACCACTGCAGCTGGAAGTGACTGTAATTTGGTTGGCAAGATTTTTTTCTCACATGAGTAAAAATGTCTGGATTTCTTCAAGAGCTACATCAACATTACTCATCAGATTTCAGAGTAACAGCAAGTGTTTGGTCTCTAATATCAACAGATCTACATCGGATGTTCTGCCCAAACTGGAAACCACACAGAATAGATTTTGGATCACTGAGGCTAGTTGGCAAAAGAAATCAGTTTCTGTCTGAATGAGTCAGGGAGAAGGAAGAGAGGAAAACAAGAAAAAGAAAAAGCTGAAAGTCTGACAAAGCCAAACATCACTTCCCCTCATGTCTGTTTTCAATTAGCTTGCCCTCCCCCACCCTGTCTGGGTCTCCCTCCCTGATAACAGGAAGGAGCGACGGTTTCACCAGGCGCACATGTTGGGGAACATGTTTAATCCACGGGAAAAGGGAAGCAGAAGCCACACAGTGTTGTGTCATCTTCAACGCTGAATAATTTTTGTCTCTAATCTTTGTGGGAGCTTCATTTGTCTGGGGAGGGGGGGGGGCTGTAATTCATGGAGGAGGATGGGGTGAACTTATACAGACAGCCACAACTCCCCCAAAATGAGTGAAAATTACCACAGTGGTTACGATTTCTTCATCATCGTGACATGTACAGACGTCACAATGAATACAAGGTGACGAGGTTACACAGAAAAGTAAAAAAACTGCAAACCCTGTTGTGACAAGAAAAATGTGTATGCAGGCATTATGATAATGCTCATAATATATCATCAGAAATAACAACACACTATAAAGAATTAATTTGTTTTGTTTTCTTTTTCTTCTTTTCGAAGGTGTGGCCTCTGTTTCCACCAATCCCGTATTCCCCACTTTAGATTAACAGTTACACTATTTTCCTTTTACTCCAGAATCAGAAACGGAAATGAAGATAGAATTCCATTAGATCATTTAGTTTTCTTTGGCACATACTATTTGGACATAATGAACGAGGGGAGTTCGCCCAGTCTGCAGAGACGGCTTTTATCTGATGAGCTCACGCTGAGCTGCAGCATGCACACTCATAATGGTGGAGTTGGTATCATTTACAGGAACTTGCGCAAAAACCCAGAGTAACTTGCGTAAACCGCTGCATACCAGCTGATACCAATCAGACCTTACAACTTTTCCCAAAGTTCGCAGACTCACTATGTAGCTGTCAGTGCCAGATGTGTCTCTTTGTTTTAGAGCTGAACCAGTGGTTGGTCCTCGGTCTTTTCAGAATCAGTTTTTAAATAATGAATGGAATGGGAAAACAATTAGTCCCAAAATTTGTGAATTAATTGGTCTGATTTGGTCTATTATTGCCTTAGTTGGTAATCAAACAAGCAAAGACATGGTATATTGTTTCAACCAGTCAGTGCAATTTTGAAAGTGCCAGAATGTAGCCGTGATTTCCGTCTTTACAATCCAATCATTTCTTCCATGTGTCACAAACACACCAGGGAGGCAGGGAGACGCCAGTTGCCACTGCATATTTGGCAAGAGTCAGCTGCCACAACACTAAACTTTGTTCATGTGAGTCGACTCATCAATCATAATGGTTCATTATTCTACAAGTGAGTAGTTTGTTAAGTCATAAAGTGTGTTCAAATTATGATAAATCACAACTAAACAAACGTGTAAGTAGACCATAATTGCTTTCTAGTGTTGTGATGGGTGTGTACAAAGTTATAAACTTAGATGAAAGCCCAAAGCAGTTCAAAGTTTCAGACAATGCACAAGGATGATGCCTTTAGGAAAGAAAGAGAGGAGAGGAAAAGAAGTCAACAGTAAGGTTTCTTGAAGGAACTTTGTTTGACATGGACATGTGATGCCTTTAACCTCATGGGCACTCCTCTCTGTTGCTTATTACCAGTTTAGCTGTGGAGAGTGAGTTGGGATCAAAAAGAGAGAAAATGTGTTAAAGACCCAGTGTGGTAGCACCACACAGGATAGGGCCAAATATGTTTCTATGATCTGGAGTAGTCCACAAAAACAATCCAGATACATGTAATGCTTCACATTGGTGTAATTCATATTGTCTCATGCCTTTCAAAATGCCTCACTGTTTGTCTTGGCAACTGAATAACCCAGTGGAAAAAATACAAGCAATCTGCCCATTAAATGACAAGATGAGTGTTGAGTCATGTCTGATTTATATTTAGTTACCCGACAAATGCTTTATAAAGCTCGCAGATCCCATTCTGTCCTCACAGTGTGTGTTCTCCTTCAGTGAGACGCTGTATTTCTGTACTCATCCGAACTAAGTGTAAATTATACCAGTTCAGGGTGAAGTTCTTGTTAATGGTAAAATGTCGTACTCCTAATCTACCTTGAGTGAAACTGTTTTTTTCTTTCTTTCTTTCTTTCTTTCTTTCTTTCTTTCTTTCTTTCTTTCTTTCTTTCTTTCTTTTTTTTTTTAAATTAAACAAAACTTACAGAGTTGATAGAACAGGACTATTAAAGGGAGAGGGGAAATAAAATGTCCAAATTCAGTTGTTTTGAATATTATATCCAAGTCACCTCTGAAAAGTTTATAGCTTTAACCTGCACAATCAGAGAATAATGGAAACAAATAATTGATTAAATGACTGGAAAAGGAAAAATGAAAATAGTAGCTCCAAAAATTAAACACAAAAAAGAAACACAAACACCAATTTATCCATATAATGAGCTCGCTTGTATGGTAATGTAATTAAACACAAACAGAAAAATGTCAAATCTCTGCAACACTAAACCTGTATTGTGTTGTGTTGTGTGTATATGTAGTGTTGTCATTCATAGTAGATATAATATAAGCTGAAGACCCCTGCCAAAATCCATGTGGAAAATGTTCCTGTGATGTGATATCGCAGCGCCATGTACTGTAATATGGTAATGTATTACAAACTCAATGGTGATGGACTGCTATATGTGCCGCACAGTGTATAAGAATGGACCAGAAATTTACTACACACTTCCAAATTTATGAATTGCCACATACACATGCATGCACTGGTCATATTATAATAATGTTCAATGATCAACAGTTGCTTTATGGATAGTTTGATCTAAAATACATTTTCGCTCGAGACTGACGTTCACACTTTGTATATTATGTTTCACATCAGAAATGCACTCAGGAACACTACAGTAAGTATAGCTGTATATCACAGATCATTTAGGAATCTACAGAACATGTAGTGAAATCCTGCAGAACTAGTGCCACACAATCTCCTGTCATCCTCCATTTGTGTGTTTGTATTTACAGTCAAACCATTGCGCTGGGGTTTTCTTATTTTGAGTCCTTATTAATTCTCTTTCTGCTTTATTTGGGGAAACCTCATGAGGTTAAAGGTTTCCCCTAATAAAGAACTGGTTCTACTTCAGAGCCAGTTCTTTATTAGGGGAAACCTCCGTCCCTCCCCCTCTGTTATAATAACCTCCCATGCTTTGTTGTCTCTCTGTTTTTGTGTTGAATTTGAAGGTGAAGTTTTAATCTCACATCCCCATCTTTCTCTTTTTGTGATCAAACTGGTGCAAACTCCGAACTCTGTCTTCAGACAGCAAGTCCTCTGATGATCTCCTGTCACTTATCCTACAGTGGCAATGAAAGTGATACGTGGTCATGTAGGATTTCCCAAAAGTAGCTTTGCTCTATTCTCTAACAAGAGCAAAAGTGGCCTGATCTGCATGTTTTGAATTTTTTGAGTTTTTGTCTTGTTGATATTTGGCCTCTTTTTTGATATCTGTGGAGAAAGCTAAATTCAAAAGTGAAACTAATACTCTGCAGAGGTCTGTCCAGAAGGATGATAAAATACAGGAGATAAAATTATATTTCAGGCCCTTAGAGGCTTCATCGATTTCTCTTCGGCTGGAGCAGTTTGTTTACACAGGCACTGACTGTAGCTCTCATATTACTCTCAAAATCACAGAATAAAAGCACTAACTAAATCATCCGTGGTTCATCAACATTTAGATAGCGTCAGGAATCATCCCTTAGTTCACTACTCCATTCACAACAGAGAATAATGAAGATACTACAAATGTTGGGCGCCAGCCAAACATTGTCAATGTGCATCATGTCTATTAGATGTAGATTTATACAACCTTTGCCCACGTAGGTCAGATTTTAAAGATGGGTGTTGACAGCGGAGTTATTGTTTACAGAAGGAAAGCGTTCCATCTGAATCACATTTCTGAGTTCATTAAAACTAAATGTTTAACTGTTTCCATGGTGTAGGGCTTACACACAGCTCAGGTTCAGGTAGACTCAGTGGCATGACTCAGAGACAGTTAAAAGTTCAAAACAGCTCTGGTGCTGTCAGGGTAACTATAAGCATGGCAGACAGGGACAAAGGCACACGGTCCCATATACTGGCCCACCTTTCAATATACCAATGACACCCATAAACCCATTGGGGACATAGGGATGAGCATTCTTAAACTGTTCACTGCAATGCCATCTGCAACTGTGTCTTCACAGCACTGTAGAAACACATTACTAACAGTAATAAGTAACATTACTGAAAAGCGATGAACACTTGAAATGAAAAAAGTCCAAGATGTAAAATTTTACTTCATTGATACCACAGAATCATTTTGTGTTGCTGTTTGTCCACTGACTTACAATAGCGTTCCTTACCACAGGTGTAACAGTCTGCTGCTGAAGGAGATGCTAAGAGCCGCATGGTCCCACATGGTCCCTACAAACCACATTAATGTCTGAGTGTGGAGTCGGGTGGTCACTAAAATGCTCTGAGCGGCAGGGCACGAGGGCCTGTAATCATTGCTCGCAGTTTTAATCAAATATGATACCAAATGCCTTGATGGTTGGATAAAGGAATCTACACTAATGACATCAGTGCTATAAAAACTCCTCTCTTGGACTTCTTTTGATAACGTAGTCTTTTCTTTGAGTTTTGCTTTTGTAGAAATCTTTGAGGGGTTTATCTGAAAATCCCTTTCTCACTAAAGATGAGGGCTGGTTTCCAGGAAAACGTAGGTATTGGTGTGGTTTGTGCCAGAGCTGTTCAACACCTCCTTCTTGTACCTGGAACCACCGACCACCGTTTCAGTTTGTTGCTCCTCAGGTATCATAACAAAACAGAAGGTTCTCAGTGTATCTACTGAAGAAAAAGTGAAACACTTTGTGGCCCAGCATTTGTCAGTAACATGACTGTTATCCTCTGCTAATTTACTGAGCACCAAAGTGTACAAGCTTCAAACACGCCGTTCTCTTCTCTCTCTGGGGACTTACTGACTGTTGTCCATATGATTTCACTTGCATGCTTGTGAAAGTAAATTTTTCTGTGCAGCTCCAGAGATAAGGAAGCATCGAACAGCACAATGGAGAAGAAATAACTGCCAGTAACACTTTTGGCGCAGTAAATCAGTGGATACTGTGAGAGCTGTTTTATGCTTTGCACCTGTACACAGATGTTCAAACAAGCACTTCTTTCTCACTGTGCTTTCAAGTAACCTGACTGTTAACTACTGTATTATTCATGTCTCTTTTTTTTTTCTTCAAATGTGAATCTTTTCTGAACATGTGCAAACTTGAATCTGTCATGCATTTCTGATGATTTACTTTAGATCTTTAAAAAAGTTAGAATTACTCTGAAACCATATCTCTTAGAAACAGTGTCAATGGAAAGCTCATGCAGGCTCCTCGTGTTTAAGGTCAGTTGTGAACACTTGTATTTCAGACAGGACAGATCATTAGAAGAGGAGTAATTTGTCAAAACAAATGAAAAAAAAAAAAAGGGAAATTCTTCATTGCTGCAAAAGTGTAAGGACATGTGTGTGGGAGGATGACGGTGGTGAGGTCAGGACGTGGGGAATTGTAGCCTGATTAATCAGATGAAAAGCACAATCCAAAAACAGGGTAGTTTAAAACTGAAATATAAAGTCATTAGAATTCACCCACTTAGGCACGCTACATGTCTGTATCAAATTTTGAGGCAATCCATCCAATAAATGAAAAAACAAAGAAATTTACTCTTTGAAGAACTTGTTAAAAAGCTGATATTGTATGTGCTGATTCCTGACCCTACTATTATTATTATTATTATTGCAAACAGCTGGTCGTATTTTTACATTGTTGTAGTTATGGTGTTGTCGCAATAGTAGAAGTTGTGTGCATGTTATATAGGTGAGCATTTCAGTGGTTGTAGGCTGAACTGGTTTTCTGAAAACTTTTTCATCAGAGTGGCTGCATTCAGTGTACCCTCTAACCAGAACACAAATTGTCTGACATCTGACTGCTGAAAACTATTTGAAGGATAACGTAAATCTGCCCCTTTGTGCACCCGTATCAGAGAATGATATCGACCTTTCACTGACATTTGGTGCTTCAAGGACTCCATACGAGTGTGTAATCATGCGTTCCTTTGTGTTTGTGTATCTAAGTGTGGCAGAAAGGTTGGCGTGTTTGAGTGAAATTCATATTGACCTTTAAGCCCTCCTCTGCTGTTTAAAAGGAGAAACAAGGCAAAGTACGCAATCACTGAAAGACATCTGTCACTGAAAGAATAATGATTACTTTTTAGGTCACAAAGAAATCTTCATCAAAGGTCATTGACTCCTGCAGTTTTTTCTTCCTGAGTGATGCTTTCAGGTTATAATGACTAGGGTGCAACAAGATAAGTGGAATCTGTTATGTAATGACTTCTGCCACTTTTAACCAGTCCACAAAGGCAAACTCAGACAGCAGAGAGCTCTGGGTGAGGCATCCAGCTTTAAGGGTTCACTATAGCAATATTTACTTATTGGCAAATTTGCAGTGTGACTATAGTGCAATGCTTTAAGATTATTCCATTTTGCAATTACTTCCCCATCTTCATAGGTGATTCAGATTTTGTCATTTTTAGTCTTAGCAACCACATGTTGTTAGGACCACACAAGACACAATGTAAATCTAACAGCAAAGTTCAATGACAATTTAAGATGGATATATTGTAAATCATCTGACATCATCTTGTGATACCTGGCATCAGGAGTACTGTGTGTGTTTATGTGTTACTGCCTCCTTGTGGTCACCTGAAGGATCGATTCTCATTTACACCCCTTCTTAATGTACTGGTTGGTATACATGAAATGGGACATGATTCTTCTTGTCAAAATGCACATCAGTGTTAGGCCCTTCTGAATATAAAGCTATCTCAACTGTTCCTAAATTTAAAAGCTAAAATTAGAGTATTACTGGTTCTAAATACTAGTACTCACCACTATATAACAGCATCATTAGTAATATTGGTGATGGTCAATGGTCAAAGATCCTTTACCTATGAAAAAGTAGCATTGTTATGGCTACATCTAAAAATTACACCAATAATAAATAAAAGAGTAACAAATCTGTTTTAAGTCTCTAAATTTGCAAAGGTGGTTACAATGTTTTCACTATGTTAATGGATTAGCAAATGACATTTTAATATAGAATACCATGTTGTAGCTTATTTATTACACAGCGTTGGAAACTGAGTCTACAGCAATACCTTATATTTCATGAGCTATCATCTACTTTTAGCTGTCAAACTTTCTATAGCTGTGAGATATATTGGATAGGATAAAAATATATTTCCCAAGTTAATTTTGTGGTTGTCTGGAATTTGTGCAAAACTTAAGTTGACCTAAATAACTAAAGTTATTTAGTACAGAAACAGAGCCAGTGTACTGGTCATAATATCAAATACAGTACAGCACATTTTAGACCAAGTGCCACTGATAAAAATGTACATCCTGCCCTCTAGTGGTGGAAGGAGTCACACACAGGTTTCCTGTAACTATGACGTAACACTCTCTCAAAGACCGAGGGCTTGTTGAAATGTCTTTATTTCACTGCGTGTGGCTTTCTAACTCTCAAAATCCTACATCTTCATCTCCATCCGCTTGTTCAGAGGGATATGTGTGCTCTGATGATGACCAATACAGAACCCTGAAACAAGCAAAGAGAAGACCAACTACATATTTATTTACATATATTTAGTCTCCATATATGTTGTATTTGTACATATATGAATGTATGCACATATATCTATATCTAGATCCATACTTACGCTTATGTAGAAATATATACTGTATATTAACCCTAATATAATCTGGCAAAAGGTATCTTACATCCATAAGTGTTTTATACTCTTTATGTTTCATATTGTGCAAATAATAGTTGTGTTTTACCCCAGGGAGAGGAGCAGCAGCAGCAGCAAAGCAGTTAAACAGGCTGTGAGAAGCAGTGGTGATGGGAGGAGGGAGAGGTGGGGTGGACCACCAGGCGCAGGGAGTAACCGCCCTCCTGGGAGCAGAGACAGGTCGAATATCTCCTGCAGCTCTGTGTGGCCTGCCACAACCTGGGGGGTCACTTAGAGAGAAAGATGAAGAGAAGGAATACAGGGAGACTCATATAAAGTAATAGCCGATGCTGAGGAAGTTTTGAGAGTGAAAAAATAAAAACAGTGTTTACTGAGAAGTAATGAGAAAAGGTATATGTATTTGTAGTCGTTTACCAGGAAAATAAATGCTGTAGAAGAAGAATAAGACACCTAAAAGATAAATAACATCATGTCCTTAATGTAGAGAAGCCCACAAGGCAAATGCATACAATAAAGCCTAATACAAAAATGCAGTATAAAATTCCAAAAATAAATGAATAATTCTCTATATTTAACGATCTATAATCATAAACAAAGTTCCTCTCATTTACTTATGTGAGTGCAGATTAATTTCATTTATGGTCTCTGTTTCACTCTACGTATTAAAACCAGTTAACTTAAATCTTAAAACCCATTCAATTTGTTTCAATAAATTGTTCAGTCTGCCTGATGCCTCCCTTTGCCTCCAGTGTTTTCTAATTGCTTTTTACTCTCAATTCTAATAAGATAAGCAATCATGCATCTCTATTTGCTATCTTAACTATTACATCTAGTAAAATCTGTATTTAAGATTTTAACCTTTAAAACAATCATTGGGATTTTTCAAAATTCAAAAGACAAAGCTTTTTTTTTATATATATATATATCTACTTAAGTTACTAAGATGCTACATCTACACCTGCATATTTTCTCCTTAAGTGTGGAGGAGTTGTTTTGTGTCCCAGTAAAAACATTTCACTACTAATCGATATAATGTACAATTGTTTTCCTCAGAAGTGGTGTATCTTATTACCTGTGAGATAGAAGTACAGACTCACAATGGAGCGTTGGCCTGAGTAGATCTCACACAGGTAGGTGCCCTGATGCTGCAAGCTGGTTGAGGGGATAGAATAGAGTCTGTCCACCCCTGCAGTCACTTCTTTAAACTGATCCAACTGCTGGGTTTTCACCTGCAGGAATAAATACTCTCAGTTTACATGCACTGAATACATGTCAATTTATTCTGATGTGTATAGATGCAACAGTTTTAAAAGTGCAACATTTAGAAAGCTTTTTTTTTTTTTTTACATTTTGGAATTAGGTCCTTTGTTAGATGAGAGAATGGACTGTTTGATATTTGCCACAAGAGACAGTAAGCAGCTGGTTAGCTAAGCTTAGTGTAGTTGAGCATAAGCTAATGGGGAAATCCCTGCTCAGTGATGTGGCATACTCCTGACCATAATGACTCAACTCCATCACTTAGTCAGACAGTGACAGACAATTGTGCTTATAGGGCTCGTCACGTTGTTGTGGTCTGGCCAATAATCGACTTGTGGCTCGAACTTCCTTATTTACCAGACAAATATCTCATATTTGTCTGGTAAATCAGAATTGATCTGGTCTGGCATTGATCTTCTCTGCTAACGCTCGCCAAGAAAGTCAATATCACCTATTTCCCAAAATATTGAGCTATTCCTTTAAAGGTGCTGCAGTGACCCTGAATGGTTCACCATATGTCAAGCATACCTCTTCTGCAAACCTCCAGATTACCTCGATGTCGTTTGGTAGGCGAAATGGCACATCACACCACATTCTGCTCCTGCTGTTCTCCATTACTTTAATTTCTTTAACTGAAATAAACATATAGCCACCCACACAGGGAAAAACACACACAGACACACATATACAGATAACATTCACAGGGGGGCAGCTCTTTCAGTCTGAGCCCTCCTTAATGATAATACTTAAGCCCAGTCTCTGAGGAATGGAGTAAAACTGATGATATGCTAAACAGTGGCTGTGCTGTACAGGGTTGATACGAATACCGTCGTGTGTGGGAGTCAACTGTCACCTTGCATAAAGAAGCCAAGGACTTAAAGAGTACCTTGGGGGCTCTGTGCAAAAGATATAATGTGTGGAAATAAAAACCTTGCCTGAGTCTCTTTTTCAAATCCTGACTTTCTGCTAAGAGCATTTTAAGGATCAAAAGAGGAGCATTTCAGGGATCAAGAGTGGATGCTTATGAAGGTGAAAATATAGTTATGTAAGGATGTGTCAAGTCTGGATTAGAACACCGTTTTTCCCCACTTGAAAACTGTGATGTAACAGTATCAGTAATCCAATATGTTGGATGGATAATTCATCATTAATACTCACCTGGACAGTCAAGAGGGAACTCACAAGAGTCGTATTGGCAGGTAATACAGTTGTATACTGCACCTTCACTCTGAAAACCTGATGGAGGCATTGAACTATTAAGCTGACGTGTGAATTAAGATGTCATGGTTGTAATGACAAAACTTATGATGAAAAGACAAAAAAGGTAAAGTCAAGACACTAACCGCATGGTGGGAAACATCCAGAGACTGAAAAAGAAGAAGGAACGACAGTTAACTCAGATGACCAGCTTTTACTTTCCATCAGGTGACTTGATTTGACGTTCAACACCCGGGAGTCAGTTCAACCCGACTGCTTCCTTTACTCTGCACAGTTTTTGAAAGGCTGAAACTACCTTATTACAGTGAGAGTAGAGAGATCAGATGGAGCTGTAATGACCTAATATGGGCCTTACTAAAGATGAAAAGATGAAGGAAAGGGGAAGAGACCATGTCTCACCTCTAGGCAGTTTGGAGGCAGCTGCGATGAAATTGTCTGCTGCTATCTGCAACCTTTCCTCATACACTGTGTCTGATAGATGGAGAGGAGGAGAAGGAGAAGGAGAAAGAGGAGGAGGAGGAGGAGGAGGAGGAGGAGGAAGACAGAAATATTTGGCTCAACACATCCTGGTGAATAGTGTGCTGTAGGGCATCATTTTGAAATTTCTCATCTCTTACTCTCCTCCATTTCTGACCTTGCTTATCAATTCTGACGCTGTAAAGACTGATTTACTCATGCAGTCAGAGCAGGTGTTTAGTTACCATCGGTCAGTTTGTTGTCGAATTCTTCTATTATGGGCTGGATTTCTGCATTCAGATGTTCCTTCAGCTGTTTGTCGTAACCTTTACCTGAAAGAGGGACACATATCACACAAGTATAAACCAGCTATCCTCACTGTATTCAACTGGACACACTGAAACTTATTGTTTAGCCAG
Organism: Selene dorsalis; assembly: GCA_900303245.1. Taxonomy (NCBI): domain Eukaryota; kingdom Metazoa; phylum Chordata; class Actinopteri; order Carangiformes; family Carangidae; genus Selene; species Selene dorsalis. The sequence continues at coordinate 19,040 of OMNW01025018.1, forward strand.
TTCACTATTATTTACTGTGTCCTCCTTAAGGAGTAATTGTAAAAAGCAAATTTTCCGCACCCACTCTGCCGGCCTCAATCACTCTCTCATTGTTGTTGAATATACGATCCAGTTTCCTGAAGCAGGCGTCCACATTTTTAATATTGTATTCAGTCAAAATGTGACCCCGGCATAGGCGAACACTGTCTGGCACATCAACAAAGCACTGATAGCAGCTTAGAGAGGTGCTGAACAGCCAGCTAACACACATGAGCAACAGAGCAGATGTGCACATTTTCCAATATGAGCGTCCAATT